>CANXYC010765915.1:0-12246 GCA_948193065.1 Aleurites moluccanus | reverse complement strand
CTGTAAGGAATCTTATGATGTTTTAAAAAAAATTTACTACCTAAAATGTATCATATGGTTATGGAATATTTGTTAATGACATTATTAGTATGTAAAAGTGAAGTTAAAGTAAAAGAATGGGTTCTTCGAGGTACTGGTTGCCTTCGCATTTCCCTTACCCTAGGACCATCATAGTTTAAAATTAGGTTGTGACAGATGTTCATTTGTATTGTCCTAAATATGGTTTGACAGAGCTGCCACTCCAACAGGGTAGTGGGTACATACTGTCGGCAATGTGCACATTGATATTGATGCCCTAGCTGGGAAGGGTTATTGGTCTCGGCCATAGGACCTGATCAGTCTTATGCTACTTGATATGTGATCGACTATGTGATTACACATAGTCTACGTGTTACAGGGCCCTATATTTGTCTTACCATATGATTCCATGACTTGATATGACCATTGATATTTCTATCGATTTATGATATTGATTTTGTAAACTAATATGATTGATACTGTACCATTATTCCTTTATCATTTATATATCATTGTTCCATCCTATTTTGACTTGTAATGCATATAGATTCACTAAGTATCTTATTACTCACCTTTTCTTTGTTTACTCATTTCAGGAGAGGAGTAAATTGTAGAATCCTATCATCTGTCATCCAAGGATTTCTGCTTGTTGTTATCTTATGTATATATTCTGAATTCTATACTATTTTTGGTGTTCATAATCTAGCTGCTCCATGAGGTATGTATGGGTTAGCTAGGATATGAACAGTTATATATGTATGTGATGATATAATATGATAGATGATGATTATATGGTATGATATAATGACTGTTATAGCCAATTGCATTAATTTACAGAAAGAATTACAAAATGACAGAATGAATGTTAACTAAGTAAAATGAATAATTAATTGATGGTTATAGATTATGCATGTGATACTGGGTTCTACAGGTATCAGTCGCCATTAGCATCTCCCGCATTCTAGGACCATCGCGGTCCAAAAACGGGTTATGACAAAGGTGGTATCAGAGCTTTAGGTTACAGATAGTGGAATTTAGGTTACAGATGAATAGTACCTGAATTACAGAGGAATAGTGACTAAGTACAAAATGGGGTAGAATTAAGTAAACCATGGAACATAGGAATTCCTATGTCATCTTTTGCTGTATATGTTTGATATGTGTTAGTATTCTGCATTTCTGTGATATTCTGAGCATGTTTTTATTTTTTTTGACAGATTACAGAGATGTCTGATGAGAGGGACAAAGATACCTGTGAGGCAGAGGTTGCCTCCAATGAGTCTTTGGTGAGAGAGATTTCAGTTTTAGAGGATATGTCCATATCTCGACGAACTATAAAGAATATAGAAAGGGGCGATAACCCCTATAGAGTTGAGATTATGAGGGGATTGATAAAGTTATGTAGAGATATGGCTGATTTGAGGTGGGAACGTCAGAATGTACCGCCACCACCAATTCTAGTAGCAGTGCCTCCACCTGTGGCACCAGAGGCATTTCTAGTGGCACCAGCTCCTGTGCAGCAAATAGGGGTTCCTAGGGAGCCTGTTATATAGGGAGGCCTCAGAGTGATTGAAGAGGGTGGTGTATCGATGTTTAGCCTTTTGAAGCTAAACTTGCCTGAGTTCAGGGGCGACCGAGGTAGTGACTCGATAGATTTCTTGGAAGAGGTTGAGAAGGTAGCGAGGAGACTACCATGTTATGAGTTGAGAGTTATGGAGCTTGTTGGGCTGTTACTGAAGGGGATGGCATAGACATGGTTTTCGAGGAGGATGGAGCCCAGGTTATATGGTGAGCATCCACCTACCTAGATTGAGTTTCGACAGGGGCTTATTGATGAGTTTATTACTGAGGGGGTGAAGACTCGTAACTTGATTCAGTTTGAGTAGTTGGAGCAGGGAGATAGATCAGTTGAGGAGTATGCAGAGGATTTCATCAGGTTGAGTAGGTATACTACTTATATTGTTCCTATAGAGGCTGATCTGATTAATAGGTTTTGAAGGGGTCTTCATGCTGCACTACATAATGCTTTATTGGCTACAGAGTTTACTTCTCTGACGATAGTTATTGATAAGGCCACACAGATGAAAGAGAAGTATAAGACAAAGAAGGCTAAGAGGGACCGGAAGAGGAAAGAGGGTCCAGGATTTCAGATTAGAAGGGGGGAGAGTAGCTCCTAGCCTAGGCAGACAGAGCTAGTGCCTCAATTTGATCAGAGATCTACAGCTAGTAGTCAGAGGAGGAGGGTTCAGAGTAGGGGACCAATAATGGTATGGTCTACACCTGCTTATTCACAGGGTTCCTCTAGAACAGCAGCACAAATGCCTGGTGTGCCAGTTTGTGGGTTTTATGGACGGAGGCATAGAGGGGAGTCTTGGTTACAGTCAGGTGCCTGTTTGAAGCGTGCACAGTATGGTCACTTCATTAGTAGATGTCCATTATGGGGTGAGCAGCAACAACCATCTGCTACGATTTCTCAGCCGACGATATAGATGAATCATAATATGGGCAGAGAGGCTTCAAACAGAGGTAGAGGTAGAGAAGGACAGGCTCCCAGTGGTAGTCAGGCCCTAGCTGGTAAGGGTCAGGGCAAAGTGTTTGCAGTCAATACCCTGGAGGCCCAGATATCAGACAATATGGTCACAGTTACTATTCTGATTTAGAATGAGATTGCAGATGCTTTATTTGATTCGGGTGCTACTCATTCCTTTGTGTCACCACACTTTGCACCTAAATTTGAATAAGGAAAGGAGATTATTAGATGTGCCTTTAATGATTACTACTCATATGAGTGATAGTGTTGATGTGGATTATTACTATCCTGATTGTGTGATTGAGATTGATTATAACATATTACGTGCTGATTTGATTGAGTTGCCTGTATTAGAGTTAGATGTTATTCTGGGTATGGATTGGCTTACGTGGCACCGAGCAGTTATTGATTGTTATTGGAAGAAGGTCAGGTTTCAACCTGAGGGGTAGCCAGAGTTTGAGTTTCAGGGTGATATTCGGGAGTTCAGGGTTAATCTAGTTTCTGCTATCCAGGCTAGGAGGATGATTGGGAATGGTTGTTCAACAAATTTGGCTCATGTGATAGACGTGCAGAAGTCTTCTGTACAGCTTGATCAGATACCGGTAATTCAGGAGTTTCCTGATGTATTTCCTGAGAAGTTGCTAGGATTGCCCCCTGATTGGGAGATTGAGTTTGAGATTGAGGTACATGCAGGCACTCCCCATATCCATTCCTCCATACAGAATGGCTCCAGCTGAATTGAAGGAATTGAAGGTACAGTTATAGGAGCTATTGGATAGAGGGTTCATTAGACCGAGTAGTTCTCCTTGGCATGCACCAGTATTATTTGTAAGTAAGAAAGATGGCTCTTTGAGGATGTGTATAGACTATAGGCAGCTAAATAAGGTGACAATGAAGAACAAGTATCCATTGCCTCAAATAGATGACTTGTTTGATCAACTGCAGGGTGACAACCATTTTTCGAAGATTGATATGAGGTATGGGTATCACCAATTAAAGATTAAGAAGAGTGATATACCTAAGACTGCTTTCAGGACCCGATATAGGCATTATGAGTTCTTGGTGTTGCCATTCGGGTTGACCAATGCACCGATAACATTTTTTTATTCGATGAATAGGGTGTTCGAGTCATTTTTGGATAAGTTTGTCATTGAATTCATTGATGACATACTCATCTATTATAAGAGTGAGGAGGAGCATATGGAGCATTTAAGGATTGTTTTGCAGACACTTCGGGAGCATCAGTTGTATGCTAAGTTATCTAAATGCCAATTTTGGTTAACCGAAGTGTGTTTCCTTAGGCATGTGATATGCAAGGATGGTATTAAGGTAGATCCTCAGAAGATTGAAGTAGTTGCGAATTGGCCTCAGCCTACCAGTGTTTCTGAAGTTCACAGTTTTTTAGGTATGGCAGGGTATTATAGGAGGTTTGTGAAAGATTTATCCAGGATTGCAACTCCATTGACTAGGTTGATGCAGAAACAGGAGCATTATCTGTGAACTGATGAGTGTGAGCACAATTTCCAGACTTTGAAGTCTCGTCTCACTAGTGCTCCAGTGTTAGCATTGCCATTAGAGGGGGAGAAATTTACTTTGTATTGTGATGCTTCTCGGATTGGATTAGGGTGTGTACTGATGCAGAATAGGAGGGTGATTGCTTATGCTTCTCGGCAATTAAAGAAGTATGAAGCGAATTATCCAACACATGATCTAGAGATGGCAGCTGTGGTATTTGCTTTGAAGATTTGGAGGCACTATTTGTATGGATCAAAATGTGAGATATATACTGATCATAAGAGTTTACAGTATATATTTCAACAGAAGGATCTAAATCTTCGGTAGCGTGGATGGGTAGAGCTACTTAAGGATTATGACTGTGAAATCCTTTATCACCCGGGTAAAGCCAATGTAGTGGCTGATGCATTAAGCAGGAAGTCCATGGGCAGTCTAGCTCATATGATGATGGGCAAGAGACCTTTGATCTAAGAGATGAGGGATTTAGCAGATATGGGAGTGGAGTTGGATTTTGGATCCTAGGATTGGATCTAGGCTCAGATAACCCAATTTTGGGTGAAGTCACTGTTGCTTGATGATATTAAAGTGGCTTAGGATAGGGATCCTTATCTACTGAAGCTTAAGGGAGATGTGCAGAATGGCAAGATGACAAAGTTTACAGTAGAGGATGGTGTACTGAAGTGTGGGAAGCGTATATGTGTACCTGATATAGATGGGCTACGGGATCGGATTATGAGAGAGGCTCACTACTCAGTATACAGTGTACATCCAGGGATTACTAAGATGTACCATGATATGAGAGATGTGTACTGGTGGCCTGGTATGAAGAGAGATGTGGCTCAGTTTTTTTCCAAATACTTAGCCTGTCAGTAGGTTAAGTTTGATCATCAGAAGCCAACAGGGTTGCTTCAGGAGAATGAGTTGTCAGAGTGGAAATGGGAGCAGGTTACTATGGATTTTATAGTGGGTCTACCGAGGACTACCAGGGGTTATGACTCCATATGGGTGATTGTAGACCGGTTGACAAAATCTTCTCATTTTCTGGAGGTTAAGACCAGCTACACGGTAGCTCAGTATGCACAGTTGTATACGAACAAGATTGTGCGACTTCATGGAGTTCCTTTGATGCTTATTTTAGACAGAGGTACACAGTTCACCTCTCGGTTTTGGTAAAAGTTTTAGGAGGCTATGGGTACCCAATAACGGTTCAGTACTGCTTTCCATCCATAGAATGATGGGCAGTCAGAGAGGACAATCCAGACTTTAGAGGATATGCTTCGGCTATGTGTTATGGATTTCAAAGGTAACTGGGATTATTATCTGCCATTGATAGAGTTCTCTTATAATAACAGCTACCACTCTTCTATTGGTATTGCTCCATTTAAAACACTATATGGTAGGAAGTGTAGATCTCCAGTGTGTTGGGTAGAGCCAGGGGAGAAGTAGCTTAAGGGGCCAGAGTTTATCAGAGAAACAATGGAAAAGGTGCCTATGATTAGAGATCGGATGAAGACTGCTTTCAGTAGGCAGAATAGCAATACCGATCCGAAGAGGAAAGACATACACTTTTTTAATACCCTAGAAAGTTATAACTATCATGCATGAATTAATTCTCAGTATGTGGTCCATTAGTCTTGAAATTATGGGAAATAATTTTAGAGACACAGTTAGAAAGTGAACTTGAAACTTTTTCGGAAAGCGATGGTGTCGGGAACACTGTCGAGAAATTAGCAGTTCGGTCAATGGAAGAATTTCTGAAGCTGATCTGGGGTAAAAGATGACCATAATTTATGTGTAATTTTGGTAAAAAAGAAAGAAGTGAAAATCATTTAGGAATACTGAAAAAGTAAGTAATGGCATTTTTGTAAATAAATGAAAGTTTAAGGTGAATAGTGAAAATTGATTGGTCGGGATTACAGAATAACTCCGAAACTATTTTTATAAATAAGGATAAATTAAAATAATCCTATTGACTCCCCACTCTGATATCTAAATCTTAATAGAATTGACAGAATAAATTACAAAAGATTTTGGACCAAAGTGCAAATGATGAAAGTTTGAAGGTTTAGTTGTAATTTGCCATTTGATTTTTCTATTAATTTTGCCTTAAGCATTTCGGTTCTTCATCTTTCTCTTCTTTTTTGGTGGAGCCGAACACCATTCTTCATTTCTTCATCTTCATTTCTTCTCATTCCATATAGAAATCTTAAGGAAATTTGTAGTAAAATAGCAAATCAACCTAGCTTAATCGATTTCCATCCTTGATTTGAAGATTGGAGCAAAGAAATTCAAGGAAAGAGGAAGGGAAAGCATTTGGCCATTTGGGGATTTGAGGTAAGGAATGAGTTTTGTTTAGTTTGATTGATTATTTAGGTGTTATTTAAGTTCAATTGAATGGGTTTGTAGTTAATTTGCACTAATTTATCCTAATTTGATGAAATCCCTAATTTGGATGGTTATATTGAAGTTGTATGGAATGAATTGTTGAATTAGTGTTAGGTTTTGTTAATTGATGTTAGAATTAGCTAATTGGATATGAATGGATAACTAATTGATAGATAAATTGATGTAGAATTGGAGACTGAACAAAGGTGATTTTCAAAGTAAGCTATTTTGGCAATTTGGTGGAAATTGGTGGAATTAGATTGTGCAAAAGCTATTTGGAGGCTTAGGTGAGTTTACATTGCATCAAATAACATGTATAATTGATTGAATTGTTGATTGGAACTCATCCTTAGAAAACCCTACTTGCCGAACAACTTTGCCCTTTTATTGCCTTTGGAATTTGCTTGATTTTTCCATGTTTTTCCTTGCCATTTTGATCCATTTGACATTGTTTAATTGTGTTCCTTTGAATACCTATCTTGTTATTGCAATGTGGTTTGTTGTTGATTTGAATGGGCAAGCCTAATTTGCACCAAAACCTAACCAATTGGCTTGCCATTGTATGGCTACTAAGTGTTCGATGAAATGCCTAGTTCATTTGCCTTTAGCCTATTGGTTTGTATGCCATAGGCCTACCAATTGAATGCCATTATCACCAGCGATGTTGGCATGCCAATTGACCTACCGTTTTCTGCCACCGAACCAACTTTTATGCCATACCATTATTGTTTACCATAACCTTTATCCTTGTTTATATATCGAATTTTGCTATGCCATTGATTCATATACTATTTGATTTGATTGATATTGATTATATTGACATGATGGTACCATTGTTGCATAATGGTATCTATTGATATGTTATCCTTTTCTATTGACCTAAATATGGTTTGACAAAGCTGCCTTACCGATAGGGTAGTGGGTACATATTGTTGGCAATGTGCACATTGATATTAATGCCTGAGCTGGGAAGGGATATTGGTTCCAGCCATAGGGCCTGATCAGTCTTATGCCTATGTGATATGTGATCGATTGTGTAATTACACATAGTCTACGTGTTCATGGTCCTCTATCTATCTTACCATATTGATTCCCTGATTGGTTATGACCATTGTTATTCCCAATGATACCTGATATTGATTCTGTAAACTTATAGATTGATACTATACTGTTATTCTCCAACATGTGTATACCATTGTTATAGCCTATATTTCATTGATGATGCATGTAAATTCATTGAGTATCATCTATACTCACCGTTTATTTGTTTACCCATTTCAGGAGAGGAGTAGGTTGCCGAATCCAGTCTTCTGTATCCAGTGGATTTCTGCTACGGACTGATTATGTATACTTATGATATATTCTGTATTATTTTGGTGTTCATTATCTAGCTGCTCCATGGGTATATATTGGGTTAGCTAGGAGATGAACATTATATGTGATATATATTGATGATGATATTTTGAGTTATATGATGGTATTGTGATATGATATGTGAATGATATAGCCAATTGCAGAATGATTACAGAATGTATGACAGGTTAATATTATGGATGGTAACTAATTAAAATGAATAATATATCGAGGTTTATAGATGATGCATGTGATACTGGGTTCTACAGGTGCCGGTCGCCATTGGCATCTCCCTTGCCCTAGGACCATTACGGTCTGGGAAACCAGGTCGTGACAGAGGTGGTATCAAAGCACTAGGTTTACAGACTATGAATCTGGGTTACAGATGAATAGTGACTGAATTGCAGAGGAATAGTGACTAAGTATAGAATGGGGTAGAATTAAGTATACCATAGAGCATAGGATTTCCTTTGTCGTCTATTATTGTTATCATTTGTTATATATTATTATTCTGCATTTCTGCTATTATTTGAGACTGTTATCATTTTTCTCGACAGATTACAGAGATGTCCGATAGCAGAGATAGAGATACCAGGGAGGCTGAGGTTGCCTCCAATGAGTCACTAGTGAGCCAGCTGTACAGGGAGGTCGGAGAAAGATTGAGGAGGGTGGAGTGTCCATGTTTAGCTTTCTGAAGCTAAACTTACCGGAGTTCAGGGGAGATAGAAATACAGATCCAGTTTACTTTTTGGAGGAGGTGGAGAAGGTAGTGAGGAGACTACCTTGTTCTGAGTTAAGATCAGTAGAGTTGGTTGGTTTGTTGCTTAAGGGTAAGGCCTGGATGTGGTTCTCGAGGCATATGGAGACTAGGCTTTATGAGGAGCACCCATCCACCTGGGCAGAGTTCAGACAGGGTTTGATTGACAAGTTTATTACTGAGGGTGTGAGAACCCATAATTTTATCAGATTTGAGCAGCTTGAGCTGGGAGATAGGTCAGTAGAGGAGTATGCAGAGGAGTTTATGCGGTTGAGTAGGTATGTTACTCATATAGTACCTACAAAGGCTGACCTGATTAGTAGATTTCAGAGGGCTTTACATGCTGCACTTTATAATGCCTTGTTAGCTACAGAGTTCACTTCTTTGACTACAGTGTTAGACAAGGCTACACAGATGGAGGAGAAGTACAAGACTAAGAGATCCGAGAGAGAACAGAAGAGGAAGGGTGGTCCAGGATCACAGGTTAGGAGGGGGAGAGCAGCTCCTATCCTAGACAGGTAGAGTTGGTACCTCGATTTGAGTAGAGATCATCAGGGGTTAGTCAGAGGAGGAGACTTCAAAGTAGGGGTCAACTAGTGGTACAGTCTACACTTGTTTATTCATAGGGCTCTTCTAGACCAGTGACACAGGTACCTGGTATACTGGTTTGTCGATTTTATAGACAGAGGCATGGAGGGGAGTGCCAATTATAGACAGGAGCATGTTTGAAATATGGCCAACAGGGTCACTTCATTAACATATGTCCTCTATGGGGTGAGCAGCAGTAGCAGCCATCCGTCATAGTTTCTCAGCCAGTGGTTCAGGCCAGTCAGAATCAGGGTAGAGAGGCTGTTAGAGGTAGAGGCAAGGGAGGATAGGCTCCCAGTGGCAGTCAGGATCCAGCTGGTAGGGGCCAGGACAGAGTATTTGCAGTCAACACTCAGGATGCTGAGAGATCAGATAATGTTGTGACAGGTACTATCTTAGTTCAGAATGAGATTATTGATGCCTTATTCGATTCAGGTGCTACTCACTCTTTTGTGTTACCACATTTTGCACCTAAATTGAATAAGGAGAGGAGGTTATTAGATATGCCATTAATGATTGCTACTCCTATAGGTGATGCTATGGATGTTGATTATTATTACCCTGACTGCATTGTTGAGATTGATGATCATATTCTCCGTGTTGATTTGATTGAGTTAGCCGTGTTAGAGTTAGACATTATATTAGTTATGGATTGGCTGACGAGACATTGGGCAGTGATAGACTATTATCGAAAGAGAGTTAGATTTCAGCCTGAGGGGCAACCGAAGTTTGAGTTCAGGGTGAGATTCGGGAGTTCTTGGTTAACCTGATTTCTTCTATCCAGGCTAAGAGGATGATTAGGAAAGGCTATTTGGCTCATGTAGTGGATGTACAAAGATCTTTTGTACAGTTGGATCAGATACCGGTGCTTCAGGAGTTTCCAGATGTATTTCCTGAAGAGTTGCCAGGATTGCCCCCCTGATAGGGAGATTGAGTTTGAGATAGAGGTTCATGCAGGCACAAACTCGATATCTATTCCACCTTACAGAATGGCTCCAACTGATTTGAAGGTATTGAAGATACAGTTACAAAAGCTATTGGATAGAGGGTTCATCAGACCGAGTAGTTCTCTTTGGGGTGCACCGGTACTGTTTGTGAGGAATAAAGATAGCTCATTGAGGATGTGTATTGATTACAGACAGCTAAACAAAGTCACAGTGAAGAACAAGTATTCGTTGCCTTAGATAGATGACTTATTTGATCAGCTACAGGGTGCCAGCCATTTTTCTAAGATTGATCTGAGGTCTAGGTGTCATCAATTAAAGATTAAGTAGAATGATATACCTAAGACTGCTTTCAGGAGCCAGTATGGCTATTATGAATTTTTTGTGTTGCCATTCGGGTTGACCAATGCACTGGCGACTTTCATGGATTTGATGAATAGGGTGTTCAGGTCATATTTGGATAAGTTTGTCATCGTCTTCATTGATGACATACTTATTTATTCCAAGAGTGAGGAGGAGCACAGGGAGCATCTGAGGATTATATTACAGACACTTCGGGAGCATCAACTATATGCTAAATTATCTAAGTGTCAATTCTAGTTGACTGAGGTGTGCTTCCTTAGGCATATGATATGCAAGGATGGGATAAAGGTAGATCCTCAGAAGATCGAGGCGGTTACAAATTGGCCATAGCCTACCAGTGTTTCAGAGGTGTGCAGTTTTCTGGGTATGGCTGGATACTACAGGAGGTTTGTGAAGGATTTCTCCCGGATTGCAGCTCCACTGACTAGACTGATGAGGAAACAAGAGCGGTATGTTTGGACGGATGAGTATGACCGTAGCTTCCAGACTCTGAAGTATTGTCTTACTACTGCTCTAGTATTAGCATTACCAGTTGAGGGGGAGAAATTCATAGTGTATTATGATGCTTCTCGGATTGGCCTAGGGTGTGTATTGATGCAGATGGGTAGGGTAAATTGCTTATGCTTCTCGCCAATTAAAGAAGCATGAAGTAAATTATCCAACTCATGATCTGGAGACGGCAACTATGATTTTTGCCTTGAAGATTTGGAGACATTACTTGTATGGATCGAAATGCGAGATCATAAGAGTCTACAGTATATATTTCAGCAGAAGGATACGAATCTGAGGCAGCGCAGATGGGTAGAGCTTCTTAAGGATTATGACTGCGAGATTCTATATCATCCAGGGAAGGCCAATATAGTAACGGATGCTTTGAGCAGGAAATCGATGGGTAGTCTTTCTCATATTATGATTAGCAGGAGGCCATTGATCCGAGATATGAGGGAGTTGGCTAATTTGGGAGTAGAGTTGGATTTGGGTTCCCAGGATCGGAACCAGGTTCTGATAGCCCAATTTCGGGTGAAGTCACTATTGCTAGATGATATTAAAGTGGCTCAGGACAGGGATCTTTTTATATTAAAGCTAAAGGGAGAGGAACAGAGTGGCAGGATGACTGAGTTCTCAGTAGAGGATGGGGTGCTGAGATGTGAGAGATATATTTATATACCGGATTGTGATGAGCTACGGGATCAGATTAAATGAGAGGCACACTATTCAAATTACGGTGTACATCCAGGGATTACCAAGATGTACCATGATCTGAGAGATGTTTATTGGTGGCCAGGGATAAAGAAAGACGTAGCTCAGTTTGTATCTAAATGCTTATCCTGACAGCAGGTTAAGTTTGAGCATCAGAAGCCATCAGGGATACTTCAGGAGATAGAGTTGCCAGAGTGGAAATGGGAACAGGTTACCATGGATTTTATAGTTGGTCTACCACAGACTTCGAGGGGATATGATTCTATTTAGGTGATTGTTAATCAATTAACGAAGTCTACTCATTTTCTGGAGGTAAAGACCAACTATATGGCAGCTCAGTACGCACAATTGTATGTGGACGAGATTGTGCGACTTCATGGAGTTCCTTTAGTGATCATATTCGACAGAGGTACACAATTTACATCTCGATTTTGGCAAAAATTTTAGGAGGCTATGTGTCACAGCCCAACTTAGGAGCCATGACGGTCCTAGGGTACGGGTGATGCTATTGCTACCAATACCACGAAGAACCCATTAAATAAACTATATGGCATGCATACACAAATAAGCTTAATATAGCTTAAGCAATACAA
>CANXYC010765730.1:0-12049 GCA_948193065.1 Aleurites moluccanus | reverse complement strand
TTAATACTATTAGTGCCAAAAAGAGCGCCTGTGAGGAGTGAACTGAGTTGCACTCCCATCTTCATGATAGATGAATCTAGTTGTAGAAGGCCCAAACAAATCATTCACAAAATTAACTTGATCATTGTCATCATTATGGTTATAGAAAGATTGAGGCTGAGGTGAAGGCATTGGATATGGTTGAGGCTGAGACTGAGGCAGAGGCATAGTCATAGATGGATATGGATTGTAGTAGCTTGACTCAGAACTACTAATATCATAACCATATCCGTATTCATAGTTTGTAGTGGAGTCAGAGCTATCACCATAATTATATCTTCTATAATTGTCTTCAGGCTCACCACTTGGCATTGGAGGAGGAGGAGGAGGAGGAGAAGGATCATAGGCGGAGGTACCAATATCACCTTGAATAAAATAGACATCACGATCATATGGATAAGTTGATGGAACAAATGTTTCTCCACTAGTATTTAGTGGCCCATTATCATCATTACCATCACTAGAATGACTAGTATCATCGTCGTCATCGTCGTCGTCGTCGCCACTACCAGTATGAGTGCTTCCAGTTCTAGGACTCAATCTTGATATTCCACCACGTCTACCACCAACACTTGTTTCTGGACCTTGACTTCTATGTTGGGAAGGTTGAGCTTCAGAAATATTATTATTATCTTCTTCATCTAGCCATGTGTTATCATGTCCATCTAATAATGGGGACTCTCTTTCTTCTAACCAAGGAGACAAAGGGTCATCTTCTTCGAAGATATAATCCAAATTAATTGGATTATAACTTTTCTCTAACTCTTCTTCACTTTTAATTCCAGTCCTTCAATATGCTTTTCTCCAACTTCATCCCAACACAAAGGAGATCTACACTTTCTTCCATACAGGGCTTCATAAGGAGACATTTGAATTGTGGAGTGATAGCTGTTATTGTAGGCAAATTCAATCAAAGGCAAGTGAGCATCCCAAGCTCCTCCAAAGTCTAGAATGCACATCCTTAGCATATCTTCTAGAGTTTGGATGGTCCTCTCCTATTGCCCATCTGTTTGCGGATGGAAAGCCGTGCTGAAATCAAGCTGAGTACCCAAACACTCTTGCAATTTCTGCCAAAATCTTGAGGTAAACTGAGTACCTCTATCTGATATGATTGAAACGGGTACTCCATGAAGCTTAACAATCTCATCCACATAAATCTGGGCATACTGAGAAACTCCATAGGTCGTCTTGACTGGTAGGAAATGGGCCGACATGGTCAATCTATCCACAATGACCCATATTGAATCATATCCTCTCGAAGTTCTTGGCAGTCCAACTACAAAATCCATGGTCACTCTCACCCATTTCCATTCTGGCAATGGTAACTCTTGGAGTAACCCAGACGGTTTCTGATGCTCAAACTTAACTTGCTGACAAGCTAAACACTTGGCCATATATTCAGCAACATCTCTCTTCATTCTACTCTACCAATATGAATTCTTGATATCATGATACATCTTTATTGTACCTGGATGTACATTATACTTGGCATGATGAGCTTCCTTAAGAATCCTATCTCTCAACCCATCAATTGCTGGAACACAAAGGCTATTACCATGTCTTAACAAGTCATCAACCACATGAAATCCTGGAGCTTTTTCTGATCCCACTTCATTCTTTATCTTCACGGGCTGAGGGCCTCTATTCTGAGCTTCTCTAATTTGCTCAATGAGAAGTGGCTTGACTTGGAAATCCGCCAAAAGTACTCCTGACTCTGACAATCCCCAACTGATTCCCATATCATGCAATCCCTGCACTTCCCTCACTAGGGACCTTCTGCTCACTTCAATATAGGACAAACTCCCCAAGGTCTTCCTGCTCAGTGCATCTGCTACCACATTGGCTTTTCCTGGATGATATAAGATTTCACAGTCATAATCCTTAAGCAATTCAACCCATCTTCTTTGCCTAAGGTTAAGATCCTTCTGCTGGAATATGTACTTCAAACTCTTATGATCTGTGAAAATCTCACAGATCTCGCCATACAATTGGTGTCTCCAGATCTTCAATGCAAACACTACTGCAGCCATTTCAAGATCATAAGTTGGGTAGTTTATCTCATGCTTTCTCAATTTTCTCGAAGCATAAGCTATTACTCTTCCATATTGTATAAGCACACAACCAAGCCCCACTCGCGATGCATCGCAATACACCGCATATCCTCTTTCACCCGACGGAAAAGCTAAAACAGGTGCCGTGGTGAGACAAATCTTCAACTTTTGGAAGCTCTCTTCACATGCATCTGACCATAGAAATTTAATTTGCTTCTGAGTGAGCTTGCTCAAAGGAGATGCAATCTTGGAGAAGTCTTGAACAAATCTCCTGTAATAGCCTGTCAAACCCAAGAAACTCCTGACTTCTGAAACATTCGTGGGTTTAGGCCAACTAAGGATTGCATCAATCTTCTTAGGATCAACTCTAATCCCTTCTTTGCTCACTATATGCCCCAGAAAGCCCACATTCTCAAGCCAGAATTCACACTTAGAAAGCTTGGCAAACAATTGCTGCTCCCTCAATATCTGCAACATAACTCTAAGGTGCTCTTCATGCTCTTCTTTACTCTTAAAATATACAAGAATGTCATCAATAAACACAATGACAAACTTGTCCAAGAATGGCTTGAACACCCAAACTTGTCCAAGAATGGCTTGAACACCCTATTCATCAAATCCATAAATACAGCTAGTGCATTAGTTAATCCAAATGGCAACACTAAGAACTCATAGTGTCCATATCTGGTCCGGAATGCTATCTTCGATACATCCTCATTCCGAAATCTCAACTGATGGTACCTCGACCTCAAGTCTATCTTGGAGAAATGACTTGCACCTTGCAGCTGATCAAATAAATCATCAATCCTTGGTAAGGGATACTTGTTCTTGATGGTCACCTTGTTAAGCTGCCTGTAGTCTATGCATAATCTCATAGAACCATCTTTCTTCTTCACAAAGAGTACAGGCGCTCCCCAGGGTGAACTACTGGGTCTAATGAATCCCTTGTCAAGTAAATCTTGCAACTAAGTCTTTAACTCTTTCAACTTAATTGGTGTCATACGGTAGGGAGGAATAGAAATCAAACTTGTGCCAAGTAGCAACTCTATCTCTCTATCCTGTGGCAAACTAGGCAATTCTCCAAGAAATACATCCGGGAACTCGTTGACTATATGAATCTGCTAAATACTCTTCACTTCCTTATTAATATCCTGAGCATATGCCAAGTATCTTTGGCAACCCTTTCTCAACAATCTCCTTGCCCCGATGGCCGATATCACATTATACGGTGCTTCACTCCGCTCTCCTTAGAATTCAAATTCCTCACCCAAAGGTGGCTTAAAGATAACCTTCTTCCTATTACAATCTATAATGGCATAGTACCTGGATGACCAATCCATGCCCAAAATTACATTGAACTCCAATACTGGCAATTCAATCAAATCTGCATCCAAGCTCTTGCCACCTATGCTAACCACACAAGATGGATAGGAGTTCTGAACCTCAATCTCTTCCTCCAAATGAGTAGACACAACCAACACATTCTCAAGCAAAACACAAGGCATATGCAACTTCTTAGCAAAGCAGGATGATACAAATGAATGCGTAGCTCCCGAATCAAACAAAACTCTAGCATTCAAAGCTTGAATAGGAAGAATACATGTAACCACTGTGTTGGATGCTTGGGCTTCATGCTGTGCCAAGGCAAAAACTCTCCCTCTGCCTCTACCCATCGGGGCTGATCCAGAAGTCTGAGATTCATGCTGACCTGATCCTCTGCCAGCTTCAACATTTCTACCCAAATTACCTCTACCTCCTCTGGGTGCTGGCCAATGCTCCTCTCTCTGCTCATCTGAACTGTAGCCTGAGAATCCTGATGCCTAATCCCAAAAGAAGGTTGTGGACAATCCTTAAGAAGATGACCATGTTGTCCACATCTATAACATGCGCCTGATGCAAAGAAGCAAGGTCCTCTATGAAGCTTACCACATGTAGGACAAGAAGGATTTGTCCTAGGTGGTGCTGAACTGGCTGCACTGTGGCTCACTTGAGGAACAAATCTGGAGGGATTCGGCCTCTGCTGGGATTTCCCTGATAGCCCTTTAAATTCCCCTCTAGCAACTGATTGAGGTACAACATTCATACTATTCACCCCACTGTCTTGCCTAGAAGAGCTTCCAACCTTAGCCTTTTTCTTCTCTTCTCTCTCGGATCTAGCTTCCATTTCTCTGTTCTCTATCACTCTTGCTTTATCCACTAACTTGGAATAGGAATCAAACTCAAGAGCAGCTAAGACTTTAAATAACGGAGCCACCAATCCCCTACGGAACCACTGAATCAGTGCCGCTTCTGAAGGCACAAGAGCTGGAGCAAACTTACTTAGCTGGCTGAACTTCTTCGCATTCTTTGATACAGTCATGCCTGGTATCTGAACCAACCCTTCAAACCCCATAGCTTTTAATCAATAACTTGAATCAAGAACAATAAATTTGATTATTTAATTAATCAAACTATAACTTGAATCAAGAACAATAAATTTGATTATTTAATTAATCAAACTATAACTTGAATCAAAAACAACAAACTTGAATTCAAATCAAAAAAAAAAAAAAAAAAAAAAAAAAAAACTTGAATCCAAAAATTAGAAAATATAATGCTTCAAGATTGTTAGGGTTTTAGGTCAAGCAATATGCGATTGCTTGAATCATTACATTCTAGGTATCTAATTTGGAATACTTAGCATGCTGCTCCCAGCTAGCATATATATATGTTTACACTAGGTTTAAATCAGTTAATGGGTTCTTACCCATTAGACTTACTATAAAAGTTCATTATCTATTAGGGTTTATATTAGAATATATATTAGGGTTATTTATTAGGGTTTTTCCTTTCAATATCAAATTTCTGCCTCAATTGTGCAGGTGTTTGTTTTGTTCTCTGTAGTAATTTCATTACTTTTTGTTTTGGTTTCCTAACTTCCTATACTTTACCAGAGTAGACAACTTAAAGAAAGTAATCCCAACTTAAAAGATGGGAAGCGCACCGGCACAAATTCCGACCAGCTTTGGCCATGAACTCAGGGCTTGTCTTCGTTGCCGTCTCGTCAAAACTTATGATCAGGTCAATTGCCTCTTTTTCCTTTCTTTTTCTTCTTCTCCTTTTGTATACTTCCATGTCTCTCTCTCTCTCTCTTTATAGCCAAAATTTTGTTTGGGCATGAAATCAATTTTTGTTTATTTATTAATCAATTTTTATTTATTTATTTATTAATTATTAATTTTTCTTAATGTTAAACAAGGGATTCGTTTTTACTGCAGTTTAGAGAGTCGGGATGTGAGAATTGCCCTTTCTTTAAGATGGATGAAGATCATGAGCGTGTCGTCGATTGCACTACTCCTAACTTTAATGGGTATTTCTTTATTTATTTCTTTTCATTGTTTTGTTATGCAAACTTTTATTCTGCTACTATACTTCTTTTATTGCCAAGCATTGTGTTTTCTTACATGTTTCCAGTTGCGTGAATGCCGTTGTCTTCTTTTTACTGTAAATTCCAAGGTCAATATGATTGTTCAGTTTGGTTTTGTACTCTATAATTTTCTTCTTGTGGCTGGCATCTCAGGATAATTTCTGTCATGGATCCAAGTAGAAGCTGGGCTGCTCGCTGGTTGAGAATTGGTATGTTGCTTACATCTTTCTCTTGCTTTCTCACTTCTATTTCATTTTCTTTCCTCTCAGGTTGAGATGCATCGAGCTAGTTATGGTTCATTTTTCTACCTTCTTTCTGTCCTGCATATTTATAATGGATCATTATTGTTTCTACCATACTTTTTGCTTGTTTTCAGGCTTATTATTACTAAGGCAAATATGCATATTATTGCTAGTAATGCAAATTAAAAATTTTTAATTTTAAGGTGGGTCTCTGCCAACATTTATCATCTTTCCCTGTATTTTATTCTCTCCTCTGGTCTAATAGTTTTATAATCACATCATCCCTCCCTGTATTTTATCATACTAAGGCAAATATGCATATTGTTGCTAGTAATGGAAATTAAAAAATTTTAATTTTAAGGTGGGTCTCTGCCAACATTTATCATCTTTCCCTGTATTTTATTTGTCAACTTGAATGCTGTTTCCCTCTTGGAACACTGTGATATGTTTTTTCTTCTTGATTTGTTGGGCCTATGTACGATTTTGTTAATCAGGTTGTTAACCCTCTTGCTCATAATTTTTTTTTCTTAAAATCTTTTGCAGGAAGATTTGTTCCTGGTTGTTATACTCTAAATGTCTCTGAGGCATTGCCAGAGGACTTGCAGGTTTATATCTTTGTACTAATGGCACTTTATATAATTTATAATGGTTTTCCATTTAATAACTTTATCATGTAAATAATTTATGATAACCATTCCACCTAATGGTTAAGAGGATTAGTTTAGCACTTACTTTTGCATGCTAAGCATATGTTCAAATCATCCATCTGCATTACTGCCTCTTAAGTGTGACATATTGAGCTTGATGTGTTATTTTATAGCTGGCAAAAAGTACAAAAGAACTTGTTTTTATTGATCAGAACTGGTGTTTGAAAAAAGTTGGAATCTTGCTTATTAATTTAACTAGTATTTTTTGTTTTTCTTGCTACTTATTTTTATTGAAACTTAAACATTGCGCAGTGGCCTCTTGTATTTTGTAAATGTGTGGAACTTGAAAATTGGAATTCTGTGAAAACCTCTGCTGCAAAGCTTAGTACTATACAGAATACACTTGTTTGCACCATATAGTCTTACTTTACTAGTCATGCTATTTACTGCATATTTTGATAGTGTTATCCATTCAGCTGCTGAACATTCCTTCTATAACCACCCAACCTCCCCTTTCCTCCACTTTTCTTTGGGAACAAAGTTGAATATGATTAGGATTTTGTTCGGCATGACAACTGAAGGTTTATCCATATCCTGAATTGGAACTAATGGATCAGGCTTTAGTTAAATGATGCACGTGGCATCCTTTTGGCTGCTATGTATTTTTCCATGGCTGCATTCATGATGAGGATGGGTGGAGATTGTTATAAATAGACATAATGGGGCAAATAAATTGATTTTGGCAGTTCGTTTTGTGATTAATCTCTATATGGATACTAAATCTTTTATATGTTGAACCTTTTATGTTGCTTCTCTGATTAGTATGTCGTGCATCACCTGGATTGACAATTCTGTTGGGCATCTTGCAGAATTTATGTGAAGATGAACGTGTGCAATATATTCCGCCAAAACGCGTATGAGTTGATCAGTTGACATAGCAAGAATTCAATTTAAACATCTGCAACTTTGTGAGACTAATGGGTTGTCTTAAGTGAATGTCCATAAGGCAACTTGTGTAAGCTTCCCTGGTCACTTATGCCATCTGTCTTTTTAGTGTTTTAAACTTGTGTGGAGATTGTAAATGTGTGTACTACTAGAGTTTAAAGTTTTGTTTGTGACTGGACAATGAATTACTAGGGAGCTTTTGTTACATATGTGCATCTTACCATTTCTAATATTAATTACGTTTCCATCTTTTCTTCATGCGTAGCTCTCCTGCAAAGGACACTTAGTTACATATGTGCATATATATTAGGGAAGCTTAGAACAACCTTGTTTCATATATAAGAGAATCTATGGGTGGTAGCAGTTCGGTTTAAAGGATTATTATTAAATCAAACTAATATCTTCGGTTTAAAAATATTTAAACAAAATCAAATTATCATTATAATCAAATTGTCGGTTTGGTTTGGTTTGAATATCTTTAATTTGTGGGTTTCAAACGAAAGTTTTTTCTTTTATAGAAATTATTATTATTTTATTATAAATTTAGAAAAAAATAAATAAAGTATCGGTAATAAAAAAATTTTTTAAAAATAGTTCAATATTATATAATTTAAAATTTATTTATTTTATTAATTAACACACTCAAAATTTGTTTTTTTTTTTTCAAAAATTAGACTCTTTTTATTATTTATGTTTAGTTAATTTTAATTGATGGTATTTTTTAAAATTTTAAATTAATATTAGATTAAAAAAAATATGAATTGTATATAAAATAAAATCAAATATATTTAATTGTAATAATAAAAAAAATAATATATATAATTTCGATTTGGTTTGGTTTGAAATTGATGAAAATATATTCAAATTGTAAATCAAACCGAATTTTTAGTTTAATATATTTTGCAATTTACATTAAATCAAATAAATTATAAAACTATCAATTTTAGTTTGATTTAATCAATTGGTTTGATTTTCACCCTATCAAAGGTCATATTATACTCTTCTTGCAGTATCTACAAAAATGTCAAGTTTTGAAAATATAATTGACATAAAAAGGTTATTAACATTGTTAATTTGTGGTTTCTACAAGGCATGTGTTGACCACCAATGACATCTCCAGAGTGCTGAAAGAGGTTTATTTACACTATGATCTTCATTGAGCCTGATTCCTTCACTGTTTCTGAACCAGCAACATCCACAATTTAACTGCATATGACATAATGGATTAGTGGTCATATTCAAATGCATATTTTCATATATAAATGAATAACAAAGCTATAACCATGACCAAAAAAAATAAAATGCACCTTCACACAACCATAAAGGTGCATAGATTTAAATTGCGGTCACTTTCGTGATCGCATGTAATGGGAACGAGATTATCGCAAATATAATATAATATAATATAATGATAATAATAACGGTGAATTATTATGTAATTTTTTTATACAAAATTATAAAATGAGAAATATTGATATAAATCACTAAATTTAAGAGTTATAACTAATTAATAATTATAAGATAAAAATAACACTACGTCATCACTTCAATCTTTTATTTTATTATATTTAAATTAAAAATATTTATTTTTTTTACATAAAAACAGTATTACATATTATTTTACTAAAAAAGATAATTATCATATTTAATTTCAAGAATTATCTTAATGATTAACTAAAATAATTATGTTAATTAAGTAGAAAAATAAATGTTTAATTATTTTTCTTATTAAAAATTAATTTTAAATATTAAATTTTAAATCTTTATTGCTCTCATCGATACAATTAAATATTCAAACAATTAAATTTTAAATACAAAAATTTAAAATTTTATATCTTATAGATCATTCAAATAATTGAATTTTAAATGAACGAATTTTAAATATAAAAATTTTAAATGATAAATGTCAAATTTTATCATTCAAACATACCCTTATTTTTATTTTATGTGTTAGCATTTTATTCACTATATATTTATAATTATCACTGAAAGAGAGAAACAATCTCAGAGAGTATCTAAAGCCCTCTTAAAAATTCATCAAAATAAATAAATAAGAATATATAAGCTGAATTTAGTTTATAAAATATCATTAAAAATAATAAATAAATAAGTAAAACATTAATTAAATGGACATTTCAGTATTCTCTTTTATAATCTCAAATTCCATCTCTTTTGCTTCTCTCTTCTTCTTTTTTTTTAATAAATTTCTCTTCAGTGAAAAGAAAATAAATAAATAAGCACATTCACAACCGTTACCATTACATAGCTGCTATTTTGGCCATTATACTAGAAATTTTTTTTAATGGACAGGTAAATTTTCATAACAGATAAATAAATTTTTATTTCATATAACGTAACGGCCGATATTTAAATTCAGGTCAATGTGCATGTATATGTATTTGTGTATATGTGTCTATCTATATAGAATCAATTATTTTGTTGAAAATTAATGTCCGACTCCAATATGATATTATTGAAAATTATTTTTTTTAATGTTAGAAATAGAAAATTATAAATTATTTAAGTTTTTTTTTTATTAAAAGTACATAATTTTGTCAAAAAAATTTATTATTTTAATGTTTTGGTAATATGATTGAACAACTTATTTAATTTATCCAATTTTTTGACCTATTACAGGAATTCCCATTGTAACCTACAAAGTATAAAAAACAAACAGAAAAGTCTGAATTAGATCAACTTGTCCTAATCGAAAACAATAATAGTAAGAAAATAGTACAAAACAGCTACAATTTTATTGTTTTCAACTGACAATGGGGAGGCAAAGGAAGTTTCCTAGAAAGGGATGAAGCTCAACGTTAACATTGGAGTAAAAGCTTTATTATCATCACGTGAATAAACTTTTTCCATTTTCTTCAATTTAGTACTATTATTATTATTTTGTCTGTCTTTGATGATAATAGAAATCTGACTTTTTTTTTGGTTTGGATAAAATATTAATATGAATTTTTTTATCTTAAATTATATTTATTTTTTATCTCATATTTTTTTATATTTTATTATTTATGAAAAAATATTAATTACCTAAATATTTTTTTTTAAATAATATAATAAGTAAAAAGAAATATAAGATATATAATAAAATAGAAGAAAGATCTCTTTATATTAAAGATATTTAAAGTAAAAGTTAAATTATATACCAACCAACAAATGACCTGAGCCAAAATAATCTGAATCATCTGTTTTATTTAGTATACCATCTCACGGTTCATTTATCTTTATATACGTCACATCATTTTTTTTCAAAATATTTTGACAGTTAATAATTTTTCATTAATAATGTGACGTACATAAAAATATATGAGACGGAAGATGGGATACAAAATGGGACAGATGATCTGAATTGGAGCAAAAGTGATGCGTCATCTCCTGTCTTATACACCTTTATATACGCCACATCACCTTTTTTCAAAGTATTTTGACAACCAATAATTTTTCATTAATGATGTAGTATACATAAAGATACACGAGATATTAAATGAGACAAATGATCTATATTAGAGCAAAAGTGTTTAACATTGGATGTTCTAGTGTTGTAAAATCGGTTAGTTCAATAAATAATTTTTATTAATCAAATAAATTAAAATTAAATATTAATTGAATTGAATCAAATTATACAGTAAGATTATTATTATTAATTAAAAATAAATATGGTATCATAATTTTTCATAAATATAAATATATAAATTAATTGAACTATAAATTAAAAAAAAATGAAAAAATGCAAATTTTAAGTATATAAATTAATTGATATATTGAAATTATTAATTTATTTTTAAAAAATAAAAAGAATTAAATCAATCGATTCAATTAATTTAATAAATAAAATTTTTTAACCAAACCAAAAATTAAAAATTTTATATTTTTTAATTAAATCGAACCGATCATTTTATTTAATCAAATTTTTTATTGATTAATGCTCATTCCTTAGGACAACTCTACCTCCTTAAATATATAAATTATTAATTTGCTTAATGAATAAACTTTACAAAAGTAATAATTATACAATTATCATCATATCATACATCGACTTTTCTTTCGTTAATATATCAATAATAAGTATCCAATGCGAATAGGAAATAAACTATACCAAACATTATAAATTAAATATGGACAAAAAAAAAATTTGAAAGTCAAATTTATAATACCCCAGATTTTTTAGTTTTAATTTTTTTTTATTTAACTATAAATATTTTTATCTCCAATTAATAGGACTAAATCTTATTTCGAGATTCATAGTTATTATTCTCTGAATTAAAATCAAAATTTTATTGGCTAATTTAACTTAAATATTTCAAGAATTATCTTATAAATATTAATCACGGAATTGAAATTTTACTAATATCAAGTAATTAAACCTCTAAAATTTCTTTGTATTTTTTTTATCATTTAATAAATATATTAATTAATTAAATATATACAATTACAGATAATAAAAAGACATAAAATAATAAATCCAAAAACAAGATGGTGATTGTTTAAAAATTGTTGGAAGGTGATTGTGCTTTGTATGTTTGTCATATTTTCCTATATGATATATAAAGCCATGTCCCATTACTTTACTTCACGCCAAACCGCCCAATTTCCATGACTTTTTCTGATCAAACTAAATTCATGTTACTATATATATATATATATATATATATATATATATATATATATATATATATATATATATAATGAGTTGGTAAAGTTATTATT
>CANXYC010765697.1:0-22497 GCA_948193065.1 Aleurites moluccanus | reverse complement strand
GGTGGATGAACCTGTATCTGATTGTAACCTGCATATAAATCGGTCAGGGAGACTACTTCAGATCCAGCCATGCGGTCCACCAGTAAGTCTATATGAGGTAAAGGAAAGTCATCCTTTGGACAAGCTTTGTTCAAGTCCCTGTAATCAACACAAATTCTTACTTTGCCATCCTTTTTGGGCACATGCACTATGTTGGCCAGCCATGAAGGGTAAGAGATGTCATCCCATATCTTTTTCAGATGGGTTTTGGGGCATGTAGTGCCATCAAAGTTGTCCATGCTAGGCATTTTGAATTTCAGGGGGACCCTAGCATTCGGGAATAAAGTAAGAGAGTCCATATCAATTAAGTCCTCATGCTTCTTGATGCTTTTTAGAAGCCTTTCCATAGCTTCAAACTTGTCCATCAACTTCTTAGTTTCTGTCGAGTTGGAATTCTCTCCTCCGTGAAAAAGATTCGGGGAGGAGGATGGCATGGTGTGGCCGGTCAGATTGACAGTGGGTGGTGGAATGGCAGTTTCAGGAGCTCTCCCATTATTAGTCAGATCAATAACAGGGCTTGGTGGAAGGGATGAGGATGTATTAGGAGCATCAACTTGAGGGGCACTTGCTCCTTGTCCCATCATGGTCTTTACCTCATTAAGGATGGATTGGCGTTGTGTGTCGAAGGCATGGCTTAAGGCAACTTGAAAGTTATCCTCTTGTTTCTTGAGTAGGCCGGCTAACATTACTTCTATGGCCTCCATACCGGGTACTGTGCTTTCCATTTGTACCTTCGAAAAAGAAACACTCATAATCAAGTCAGCCGCCAGCCCCAGCAGTTAAATTATAGTAGATAGTGTTTCTTTTTACTGTAAATTTTCCCAACAAAAACAACTTAAGGTGGCGACTTCAATCGAAATCATTTTCGAATAATAAAAGGCACTAAGCTCGTCTCCTCCGTGAGAAATTGCCCCTATATGAGCGCTCTGATGCCCCAAAAGCCCCCTCTCCTTTCTTTTGAAAAGAGCGGGGCGGGCCCGGACGTGGCGGCGCTCGGGCGAGGCTTCACACCAATGCTACTCATTCATTTGTTTCACCATATTTTACATCTAAACTGGGTAAGAAAAAACAATTAAAGCAAATACCTTTAGAAGTATCTACTCCCATGGATGAGAGTACAGAGGTAAAATATGTGTATTTAGGATGTGAGGTGGAAATTGAGGGTAGAATATTGGCAGTGGATTTAGTAAAATTACCAATATTGGAATTGGATGTAATACTAGGAATGGATTGGTTGACTAATCATCATGCAGTGATTGATTGTTATGGGAAAATGATAGAATTCCACCCAGAAGGGCAGGTTAAATTTTTATACTAAGGTGATATATGTGAAACCAGAACCAACTTGATATTGGCCATTGGAGCAAGGCGATTTCTACGGAAAGATTGTCAAGCATACTTGGCGAGTGTGGTGGATACTAAATCAGTTCCTAAAGGATTAGATCAAATACTTATAGTTAATGAGTTTTCAAATGTTTTTCTTGAAGATCTCCCTAGTTTGCCACCGGAGAAGGAGATTGAGATTGAAATAGATGTTTATCTGGGTACTGACCCTATTTCAATTACACCATACCGAATGACTCCATCAAAATTGAAAGAGTTGAAGGTGCAATTGCAGGAATTGCTTGATAAATGGTTTATATGACTTAGCAGTTCTCTATGGGTTGCACTTATATTATTTGTAAAGGAGAAGGATGGATCACTACGGATGTGTATTGATTATCGACAGCTGAATAAAGTGACCATCAAGAATAAATATTTGTTTCCTCGAATTGATGATATATTTGATCAGTTGCAGGGAGCTAGCTACCTTTCAAAAATTGGCCTTAGATCGAGTTTTCATCAGTTGCACATTCAGAAGGAAGATGTACTGAAGACTGCTTCCCAATATTTTTCAAATCGAACCTATTAAAGAACCGGTGAAGGCACAGGGTCAGAGGGTTAAAAGTTTGACTGGAATCGAACCAATTAAATCGAAAAAATCAATATACATATATATGTAAATATAATTTGACATTTATTATATATATAATGAAAATAAATATAATTTGACATTTATTATTTTTTATCAAAATTAAAAAATAAAAAAAAAACTCTAACCTACTCGAATCGAAAAAATCAGCCCGGTTCGAATGGTTCATCGATTAACTAGTCGGTTCACCAGTTTTTTAATCAGTTTTTGAGGGATGGATTTTTGGAGGCTAACTAGACCGGTCCTTAGTTCGATTCTCAGTTTTTTTGGTTCGATCGGTCTATTCGATCCAATTTTAATAACCATGCTACTTTCAAAACCCGATATAGTCATTATGAGTTTCTGGTGCTACCATTTGCGTTAACCAATACTCCAGCTGCTTTTATGGATTTGATAAACTAGGTATTCAAGCCATGCTTGGATAAGTTTGTTATTGCATTCATTGATGACATACTTGTCTATTCCAAAAGCATAGAAGAACATGAGCAACATTTGAGAATTATATTAAAAATATTATAAGAGCATAAGTTATATACTAAACTATCGAAGTGTGAGTTTTGGCTTATAGAAGTATGTTTTCTTGGGCATGTGGTGAGCAAAGATGATATTAAAGTAGATCCGAAGAAAATTGAAGCTGTAGCAAATTGGCCACGTCCTACTAATGTAATAGAAGTACAAAGTTTCCTAGGTATGATAGGATATCATAGGAGATTTGTTAAAGACTTCTCCAAAATAGATGCTCCACTAACTAAATTAACAATGAAATAGGAGAAACTCCAATGGATTGATGAATGTGAAAAGAGTTTCCAAACATTGAAGACATGCCTTACTATAGTACTAGTATTAGCTTTACCATCGGGAACGGGTGAATTTTCAGTGTATTGTGATGCATCTAGAGTTGGATTAGGTTATGTTCTAATGCAAAATGGAAGGGTAATTATACATGTTTCTCGATAGTTAAAGAAGCACGAGCAAATTATCCAACTCATGATTTGAAAGTGGAAGCTATAGTGTTTGCACTTAAACTATGAAGACATTATTTATGTAGGGAGAAATGTGAAATATATACTTATCATAAAAGTCTATAGTATATCCTTCAGCAAAAAGACTTGAATTTATGACAATGAAGATGGGTTGAATTGCTAAAAAGTTATGACTACCAAATAATGTACCATTCTGAGAAAGCTAATGTAGTGGCTGATGCATTGAGTAGAAAGTTGATGGGAAGCTTATCTCATATTATAACTTCAAGAAGACCAATGGTTAGAGAGTTAAAAGAGTTATTTGATATGGGAGTTCAATTAGAATTGGGAACCCAGGATCGAAATCAGACTTTAATATCCCAATTCCAGGAAAAACCACTGTTAATTGAAGAACTTAAAGCTGCACAGGATATAAATCCATAAATGGTAAAGTTAAAAGAAGATGTTCAAGCAGGGAGAACTTCTGAATTTATAGTTAATAATGGTGTATTGAAATGTGGACAAAGAATATGTGTACTAGATGTAGATGAATTTAGGTAGCATATTATAAAGGAAATGCATTATGCCCTATATAATGTTCATCCTAGAGTAACCAAAATGTATCACAATATTAAAGATCATTACGGGTAGCCTAATCTGAAGAGGGATATGGCTAAGTTTGTGTCAATATGTTTAGTATGCCAATAGATGAAATTTGAACATAAGAAACTATCAAGATTGCTACAAGAAATAGAATTGTCATAATGAAATAGGAACAAGTAACTATGGATTTTGTAGTGGGCTTATCAAGAAAAGCTCGAGGATATGATTCCATTTGGGTAATAGTGGATTGATTAACCAAATCAGCTTACTTCCTAGAGGTAAAAACGAGTTATTTAGTTGCCCAATATGCCTAGTTATATGTTGATAAGATTGTGTGGTTGCTTGGTGTGCCTGTAACTATTATATCAGATCTAGGAACACAATTTACTTCTCAATTTTGGCAAAAACTTCAAGAGGCATTGCGAACTCAACTATATTTCAGCACAACTTTTCATCCACAATTTGAAGGGAAAATGAAGCATACCATCCAAACATTAGAAGATATGCTAAGGTTATATGTACTTGATTTTGGAGGCAAATAGGATAAATACTTATCGTTGATAGAGTTCGCCTACAACAACAGTTATTATTTTTCTATTGTGATGGTACCTTATAAGGCACTTTATGGCAGAAAATGTTGATCACCTGTTTGCTGGGTAGAACAGGGGAAAGACATTTGGAAGGTCCTGATTTAATAAGAGAGACAATGAAGAAGGTTCCTGTCATCATTGAACGAATGAAAACTGCCTTTAGTCGACAAAAGAGCTATACGGATCCAAAGCGGAAGGATGTATATTTTGCAATAGGAGATCATGTGTTTCTAAAGATATCACCAATGAGAGAGGTAATGTGATTTGGGAAGAAAGGAAAGCTTTCATGTAACATCCCACCTTTAAGGATGCTATGGTCCTAGGATGTAGGAAATGCCTAAACTACCGAGACCCATAGAACCCTTCTGTTACTTAAACTTATATCCATTGACTTTACATCATTTCTCATTTAATCACTTAACTAATAATTAACTCTTTTATTCATTTTCTTAATTACCAAATATTTATATGATCTTTTTTCTTCAATTGTTAACAATCATCCATACTTAGTGATGCCATCCATTATCTACCATATACCACTATATTTATGTCATTAATTTACTATGATATTGTGTCATTTACAAATTATATATACTTTAACCTCTACGACCATGGAGCATCTAGAATAGCTAATAAACTTAGTTATTACATTAACCTTATTAGGTCCCAATTAGAAGGAAATAAAATCTTGGAACCTCTTATAGTCACTCTTGTACCTAAAAAATAGATACAACTACAATATGAGTAAAATTACTAAGTGAGTATAGATATAAATTATGCACAATAGGTAAGTTCACAATAAGGGTTATGAAACAATGAAGAGTATAAACTTAAATAGTAAATGAATCAATATAGAGTATAGGCTTCATTAATCAATGAATCAAGCATCGATATTATGCCACATCAATACAATTGCAAGACAAAAAATTAGATGTAAAATGATTGCAATAATAATGAGAGTAGAGGCCAATCTAATGGCATACTCTCCTACAATAATATCGTAAGGCTGGTCAAACCTTATGGCTAGGATATACAGTCTTTCCTAGCAAGGAATACAATTCATTATGCACAATGTCGATGTTACTCCATCAGTTAGGTATTTTGTCACTGCATTAGAAAGAAGGCAATAGGGTTCACATGTGAAGAATCAAATCAATGCAAGTCACTATTGGGTTCATTTATACTAACAATATCAATCATCAATAGGAATATTTCAATAATGCTTCAATAGGAATAATAGCAAAGGATCCAATCAATAGGTCAATTTGATATAGCAAATTATGGCAATGCAAATGGATTATGGCAACATGAATAATTAAATATCTATACTCACTTTAGCTTTTTAGACTTCACATTTAAATACTCTCACTTCTAAGTTCCACTTCATTGCTCATTTGATCTCCTTTTCCCTTTTCAATATTCCTTAAATGCTACATATTAAATTAAACTTGATTTAGATATAATCTAACATGAAATTACATTAATTATAATTAAATTTAAAAGAACTCTTAAATTCTCCAAATTCTAGGTTTTGTCTATAGTAAAACTCCTACTGGCAGCCTACGTTATTTTAGTAATATCTCACTCTAAACTTATCCAAATGCTTCAATTCTTCTTTTTAATTAAACTAGATATATAATGGTTTAATGTACTTAAAAATCAGATTTTTCTAAGTACTATGTGATTTATGGTGGAATTTCTAATTCTGTCTTGCATCCAACAATCTATTCTGCAATTTTTACCCAAGCAACCTCTACTCTTTCACTTATAACTCAACGTGTTGATATCCAATTTCCAATATGTTTTCATATGTTTTTATCTAATATATAAGGGAACATTTTAATTGTTTTGAGATTTCCCTGAATTTGACTTTAACATCCTCAAAATTACAAAAAATAGTAGGGTTTCTTAATAGAAACTCTAACCTGAGTCAGTCTTATTCAGTAACTTATATCTCTTTGTACACTACAAATTTGACAAAAAAAAAATTTAAAGACAATTTAGACATATATATCTACAACTTTTATGTTTTATACTTCTCCAAAATCTTATTCCTAAGGTTACAAAAATTGAGCTCAAAGTTTATGTTCACTTCCATGAAATTCATAATTTCCAAAATTTCATAATTTTTGTCTAACCTTTCTTCCATCCTAACTTGTATTCAACCTATATCAATTCTTTTTTCCTATTTCAAGACCTAAGATTTACATAATTAAAATACTAGTCTCTAAAATAATATCATTTGTACTTATCATATATTCCATTATTTCAATAGCTCTACTTATCATATAAATTAATTGAATGAATTAAAACTTAATTTAGAGAAATTACCTCAATTATGTTATCTTAAACTCCTTTGAATCATGCTTGATGTATCTTCTCCTTCCTTAGCCTCCAATCACCTTCATAACACTTTAGCTACTTAATTAAGCTATATAAATAATTTTGTATCTATAGCTTTTTGATCCATGCTAGGAAAAGTAAGGAATTAGGAAAGAAAGCTTAGGGAATTTAGAAGAAATTTCCCAAGCATAGTTCGGTCACCTCTCTCCCTCTCTCCTTACATATTACTTATTATTTTTTTTTAAATACTCATATCTCAACATATATATTACTTTAATGAGAAATTGAAGAAAGAAAGATAAAAGAGCATTGAAAATTCTAGTTAGGGACAAGTGCTTCATAAATAATGGAAGAAATAATTAAAGAATAAAATTTCAATTAAAATTCTCATCTTTTGGTGTAAGATATGGCCGGCCATTTTGGTTAACAAAAATGGAGATTTCTATATTTGTGATGTGTTGTAAAAATACTGTTGAAGGATGTGTCCCACAACTTTAGAAAATTATACTTTAACCCATAACTTTTTTATATTTGTAATTGTAACCACACTTCTTTCTATTCTTTTGCAATTTAATCCTTATATTATTTTCATTTAAGCCCTATGGAATCTTAAATATTCTATTACACCTCAATTTATTTCAATTGATCAACCTCAATGATTAAGGAATTTTTATTATGAACCTAATTCGAAAAAACTCCAAAAATTAACAACTTATAGTTTTTTTAAATCTTATTTCCTAACTCCAAACTTTAACTATTATTTACTTTAATTCCATGGAATTTTCATTAATTCAATTCATTTTGACTTATTATGCTCAATGGCTAACCGATTTTTCATTTCAAGTCTGTTTCACTTAAGTTTTGAAATTGGGAAAACTTAACTTCCCTTAGTTTCATTTCCTAATTCTTTAATTCATTTAATCAATTCCTTCACTTTAATTGAATTTCATTCATTTAATCTATCTTAAGATCTCAAGTATTTTGGGGTATTACATTTCACCAATGTATATTGGGTCATTCGAGATACTGGATAAGGTCAGCAATATATCTTATCGATTAACACTTCCTCCTAATTTGAGTCACGTGCATCCGGTGTTTTATGCATCGATACTCCAGAAATATATATCAGATCCATCACATATTCTCCAGCCACAAGCCATCGAGATAGATGAAGACTTGACGTATAAAGAAATACCAATTAAGATAATGGATCATCAAGTTCGATAGCTACAAAATAAAGAAATCCCAATGGTTAAAATGTTAAGGAGAAATCATTCAATGGAAGAGTACACATGGGAAAGTAAGCACGATATGTGAACTAAGTATCCACACTTATTTCATTAGAGAGGTACATATAGTTAAAAAATTTGAGGACAAATTTTATTTAAGGGGTAGAGTGTAACACCCTAAAAATTTCTATAATTGCATATAAAATCCTATAAATAGGCATTTATAAGTTTATAATTTTTAGTTGATTAGAATGGTTACAAATGAGTAATTAAACTCCTGTAACTCTAACTTAAGACTTAAAGTGTCATATTAAAAATAAAATCATACAAAAATACTAATGGAACCCTAATTGATTCTGAAATGGATATTTTAGGAAGTGTTATTATTAAAAGTTAAAGTGAGGCAAAAATATAAATGTACAAAAATAGTGAGATCAATTTATGTAATATCCAGTACTTAGAACGTTAGAGTAGATATGTGTTCATTCATGATTGTTTGATGAATGTTAGCATGTTTATGTTTATATGTGCATGATGGATAATCTAGAATATTATATTGAGTATAGATTTACTCATAGAATAATTATATGTCCAGACATGATGAGTTATGAATGATTTTGAGGTGTTAAACATGTATATGTATAAGTTGATTGCATTTGGATAAGTTATAATGGAGAAACTTGAGAGATTCTCATCAGTAAGCCTTTCACGGGCGTGAAGATTTCTCATGGGCATGAAGTGTTCTTCATGGGCTTGAGAAATCATTCACCACTGTGAGAAAAGTTTCTTTGTAAATTGACCAATTCTTTATATTTGTTTTCATGGGCGTGAAATGTCCCTCACGGTCGTGAAGAGGTACTTCGAACCTAGATGTGAACAACTCCTTTCACGGTTGTGAAGTCCTCTTCATGGGCGTGAAAGTGTCGGGCCTATATATATGATATCTCCGTTTTTCATTTCAAAGTATTCCATTTTTAACTCTTCTTCTCCTCTTTCTTCATAAATGGTCCCAACCACTTACCAATTCATTAATATTCATCCTCTAACATTTATTTCATCATAATAACACAAAAATCAAGAATTAAACCTTCAAGAAGCACCAACATTTTAGATTTCTCAAGGATTCTCCATTTCTAGTAATTCAAGGTATTTGTTCCAAACTCACTTCTAAGTTTAAGATAAGTTAATTAATGGTTAGAATATATGAATATAAGTTAAGTATAGATGTTTAAAAGTATCATTAGTATTTATTATGGATTGTAAGCAAGATATATATAGATTTAGGATTTTAGGTGAATAGTAGGTATTCATTCCAAACTTTCACATTTCTTTAATAAGTGATTAAATTGATGTTAGAAAATATATTAGGATTCTAAAAGATGATTAGATTCGTAAGAATTTACTATGTATGAGCATATTTGGGCATAAATCCTAATTGTGAATATTTAGGGATTTGACATAGGAGAGCAGAACTTAAAAAAAAAATAAAGGAGATTATTGAATGTACAAGTAATTGAGAGAAATACAAGAATAGTTTGCTTTGAGGTAAGTATGAACATTGCATTTGCATGTTGTTTCCTTGAAATTGATTGTTCAAACCTTTCTAATGTACATGTATATGATTCTTATGTTATGAAACATTATATTGTTAACCTATTAAATGAAATTTCCATGATGTTCTCAAACCAATGATAAATTGTTCTATGTAACCACTTTCTATGTTGTAAATGACTTGGTCATTCTTCCTTGGACCAAGATCATATGAAACCTATTTGTTAACTTGAATGAATTCACGTTTATATGTTGATAGTCTTGTGATCAATACGATTCTTATGAAAACCAATTTATATGACCCATGATATGTATATGTATAGAACACTCTTCCCAATGAGAGTAAATTCATTGGTCCATTGTGCACTTTGAGAACCTAGCAGATAGGGTTTTTATCAGTGTTCCACCTAGAAGGGACCATAAGATCTAGGCATATGCCCAACCAAGTATATGTATTATGATAAGATAGCAAGGCTACTGATGCATTCTGTTATGATAAGGTAGCAAGTCTACTGATGCATTCTGATGATAACAATTCTATATATGATTTGACAGTGTTATTCGATTATGAGCACTTATGTTCTTGTAAGCATAATCTTATGAAACTTCCATACCCATGTTTCTTTGGCTTGACCTTTGCATTGCATGTTTATATCTTATTGAGTTGAAGGCTCACTCCTCTTCTGTGGATTTCAGGTGATAGTGTAGCTCGAAACGGAGCTAACATAGAAGACAGAGCTTCTTGATTCATTCCTCTAACAAGACTCTATGTAATTCTTTTGATTTATATTTTGTATTATGTATTTATATGTATGAGGAGTATACTCTAGAGTTTCGTAGTTGGATAATGAGGATGATATTATTTTGATGTCTGAATTGATACATTGTGGGTTTCCCTTATTCCTTATTGATGTGGGATGTATCTTTTGATCGGTAAGGAACAAAAGAAAATCATATGATGATGTATGGAAATGCATAAATAATGATTATATGATTCACACAAATTAGTATACATGATGACAACTATATATGATATGGATATATGTTGTATATGAGATCCATGATATGAGTGTTTTACGGGTTCATAGTGGCCTTAAGCCTACCTTTGCCCTAAGACTATCGCACCACTAGAGTTGGGGTGTAACAAAGGTGGTATCAGAGCTATAGGTTTATAATCCTTAAGATAGAAAGATAGATAGATGTGTATGAGCCCTATTATAAGTGTCGATTAAGAAAACTACGGAGTATAGAATTCATGTCTCGTCTGTGTTGTGTCTTCCTTTGGTATAGATCTTCATTAAGTGTGCGTAGTGATTCTGATCTTGTTTGTTCTTCTTCTCAGTATCGTGATACCTCCATAATATGGTAGAGGATGAGGTCTAGGCCATCCTAGATGAGATTAACCTTCTAAAGAAGGATATATGGGTGGAATTGAAGGTGATGAGGTTCCTTTTGTGCCACAAGTAGATGTGGCTAATATGGCTCAACAATTAGAATAGCTACAAAGTAACAATGCAATGATAGCTAAGTTCATTACTCAGCAAAGACAGTAGTAGGTACCTTCAGTACAGGCTTCGGAGATTCCTGTTCCTTCAGCAGTTCCACCACCCATTGTACCTCAGGTGGAAGAGATATAATTCGAGAGATTTCTTAAGCTTAAGCCCTCAGAGTATAAGGTGAGGTGGATCATATAGATTTCCTAGAAGAAATCGAAGAGAAAGTACAGATATTACGAATTCCCAATAAAAGAGCTATAGAGTTTGTTGGCTATTTGATGAAGGTTGAGGCCAAGAATTAGTTCAAGAGAAGCATTTCTGGTATGCTTCAGGGAAACAAAGATCTTTCATGGGAGAAATTCAAGGAATTAGTACTGAATGAATTTCTTCCAGAGAGCGTGAGAGAAGCTAAATCTATAAAGTTTGAAAGATTGGTTCAGACACTTGGTATGAGTGTTTCAGAGTACGCCAGGAAGTTCAGTCAGTTGAGCAAATTTTCTCCAGCTATGGTACCTATAGAAGCAACACAGATTCAAAGGTTTCATAGAGGGTTAGTGGCTCCAATATTTAAACTCCTAGCCGCTTTTGAGTTTGACTCTTACTCTAAACTGGTGGATAAGGCTAGCGTAATTGAGAATAGAGAAATAGAAGCTATATCTGAAAGGGCAGAGAAAAAGAAAGTTAAAACAGGCAGTTCTTCCAAGCAAGAGAGTGGAGTGAAAAGTATGGGAGTGACTCATCAATCAGTTCCTCATAGTGGGTATAGAGGACCTTCAGAGTGTTAGAGTAGATATGTGTTTGTTTGTTTGACTAATGTATGTTAGCATGTGTATGTTATATGTGCATGGTAGATAATCTAGAATGTTATATTAAGAATAGATTACTCCTAGAATGATTATATGTTGAGACATGATGAGTTATGACTGATTTTAAGGTGTTAAACATATGTATATATAAGTTGGTTGAGTTTGGACAAGTTATACTGTAGAAAATATGAGAATTCTTCCCCTCTTTGAAAATGATTCACCCCCTTGAAAATGATTCAGCCCCTTGAAAATGTTTCACCCCCTTGAAGAAAAGTTTTCACAGGCTTTTCACGGGCATGAAAGATCTTTCACCACTGTGAAAATACTTTCTGTGTAAATTGGCCAATGTTTCAGCTTTGCCTTCACGGGAGTGAAACGTCCCTTCACGACCGTGAATAACTGTTTCGAACCCAACGTAAACAGTGGCTTTCACGACCGTGAAACCTATTTATGGGAGTGAAAGTGTCGGGCTTATAAATATCCAACCCTTCTCATTCATTTTCAAACTTCATTTATTTCGTTCTTCTTCCTCTCTTTCTTCATAAATATACCTCACTCACCTATAAACTCATTAAATCCTCTTCTTAAACACTTATTTTATCTCCATTAACACAAGAATCAAGAATCAAACCTTCAAGAATATCAAGATTTCAGATTTATCAAGAACCTCCATTCTAGGGTTTTAAGGTATTTATTCCAAACTCCAATCTAAGTTTAAAATAAGTTAATACATAGTTAGAATATATTATTATCAGTTATGAATAGATGTTTAAGAGCATCAATTGACATTTATTATGGATTATAGCAAGATATATATATGGATTTAGGGTTTTGGGTGAATAGTAGCTATTCATCCCAAACTTTCACATTTCTTTAACAAGTGATTAAAGAAATGCTAGAAAACCTATTAGGATTCTAAAAGATGATTAGAATCATAAGAATTTACCATGTATGAACATTTTTTGGCATGAACCCTAATTATGAGTATTTAGGGATTAGCATAGGAGAGGAGAACTCAAGGAATAGAGAAGGTTATTGAATGTATAAGTAATTGAGGGAAATACAAGGATAAATTGCTTTGAGGTAAGTATGAACTATGTTAATGTATATTGTTATCCATTAATTTTCCTTGCTACTCTTCTCTTACTTTATGTAATTTTCTTAAATTCATTATTGATGAACTTAAACCTATAAATTCAAAATTGTAAACTAAAACTTGTTGAGGCCCTCCTAAATAAGCCAATTGTGTGAATGACTTGATTGTTGTTCTCTTGGACCAAGATCATTATATACCTATTTGTATGATGGAATAACTAAATGTAAATATGTGATAATGGTTTTGTGACCATTATATTTCTTGATGATATGTCCAAGTTATATAATCCATGACCCATATGTAAATATAACGCTTTTTCCAATAAGAGTTAGTTCATTGGTCCAATATGCACATCGGGAACCCAGTTGACAGGGTTTTTATCAGTGTTCCTCCTTGTTGGGGACGAGAAACACTAGGCATGTGCCCTGCGCAAGCATATGGAGACGTTGAAGTGACAAGGTACACCAATACGCTATGCTATGATCTATTCTGAGTTCTGTTTCATGATATGATTTGTAGTGCCATTCTTTATGGGCATTCACATGTTAAAGAAACAATGATCATTCATGTTATGATTCCTTGTGCCATGATTCTAATAATCTCTTTCCTTATGACATTCCAAAAGTATATTAAATATATGTTCAAGTCCATACTTATCCTCCATATATTTGTGATACTTGTAAGCATTAGTGTAGTTTATATCTTACCGAGTTGAAGGCTCACTCCTCTTCTGTGGATTTCAGGTGATAGTGTAGCTCGAGAAGGAGATAACATAGAAGACAGAGCTTCTTGATTTATTTTTCTAAGAAGACTCTATGTAATTCTTTTGATATATATATTATTTTATATTATGGGATTTATATGTATGAGGAGTATACTCTAGAACTCTATAGTTAGATGTTGAGGATATTTTATTTTGATGTCTGAATTGATACATTATGAGTTACCCTTGTTCCTTATTGATGTGGGATGCATCTTTTGATTGGTAAGGAACAAGAGGAAATCATATGATGATGTAAGGAAATATATGAATGATTATTATATGATTCATAGAATTGAATATTCATGATGATAACTATGTATGATGTGGAAATATGTTATGTATGAGATCCAGGATATGTGTGTTCTATAGGTTTATGGTGTCCTTAAGCCTACCCTTGCCCTAGGACCATCGCACCACTAGAGTTAGGGTGTAACAAATTTCTCCTGTATTTTTAAAGTTATTCCCGACCCAAAATCGGGTCTTTTAAAAATAATACAGACTGCAATAAAAATTTTGCATTCCCAAAAAATCACCACCCTTATATCCTCAACTCCACAAATCAAGATTCACTCACGACACTTCTCTAATCATTCCCAACTTATATTTTTAATCATTTATTCTAGTAATAATTTCCAATTCATTGACAATTAATCACTTTACATAAGTCAATTTCCATTTATATGTCATTTCAATTTATCAGTCTCATATCCATTATTATTTAATCACTTTTAGCCATTAATTATCACCATTAGTATTGCTATTAATCATATTATGCTCACTTATAACTATATATATTATCACTTCACTAGAATCATATTGTCATATAATCCACATATTTATTAACCATCTACCATAGAGCATCTAGAGTATTTAGTAAACTTTAAAACACAAAAATTACATTACTCTTAATAGGTTCCATTGGGAAGAGAGAAAATCTTGGAACCTCTTCTAGCCACTCTTGCACCTAAAAAAAATATTATTAACCACATAGTAAGTAAAATTACTTAGTGAGATGCAGATATATAACCATGCATGCAGGTTTGGTGAACAATGAAAGTTAATCAATCAATAACATGTATCAATATTTGGTAGTTAATAAATTAGGGATCACATTAAACAATAATCAGAAGTTACGTACATTGGTTGATTCCCTGAAGATCACTGTATGTCACATCAGTCCAATTATATGATAGAAAATTTGGGCCACATGTTCACTACAATAATAATAAGCAGAGGTTACAATCTTATAGCATGTTTTCTACTATATATAGCTGATCAGACTGTATGACTGAGAACACCCCTCTCAACTGGGATCACTAATATCATTGTGCATAATGCCGATATTATTTTAATCCCTACCCCTATCAGGAGGGCTTTTCTATCAATGCATTTTAAAAGAGGCATATTGGGTACACATGTAAAGAATAATAAAAGTTTAATATACAATTAGGGTTCACTATTTTAAACAATAAAAACAATTAACACTAGGTTCAATTGGGTTTGGTAATTTTCAATAAAGCACACAGAATGCAATGTCATACATAATCATACATTTATAACTCACATTGGCCTTTTAATCTTCACATTTACATAAGTTAACTTTTAACTCCATTACATTGCACACTTTATCTCCCTTACATTGTCCAATATTTCTTGGATGCTACATATTTAATTAAACTAGATTTAGACACTAATTGACATAAAATTACATTAATTAAACTTAGATTAAAGAAAATCTTTAAAATTCTCAAATCCCAAGCTTGTTCCTTAAGAACACCTATTCTGGCAGCCTATGATCATTTATTCATAACTCTTTATACACTTAATCAAATACTTCAATTATTTTTCCTAATTAAACTATACATCCAGGAACTTAACAAATCCAAAAATTAGATTTATCCCATTACTATACAATTTATGGTGGTCTTTTGAAGTTGACCCTGCTGTCAACATTACTGTCCTGCAACCTTTATATGGGCAGGTTCTGTTCTTTTGCCTATAACTCAATCTATACTTATTTAATTGCTTTGATTCTTTTTTCTTTATACTCTAGGCATATAATACTATAGCATATCCAAATTTTAGGTCATCTTGATTACTACACTATTCTAATTAATTTACCAAATTTAAACCTACTATCATGAAATCTATATCCAGGAAAACTCTATTTCCATTCTTATAACTTATTTTATACTCATTCAATTTCAAAACCATTTTACATTTATTTATTTAACATATAAATGAACATTTTTCATGTTTAACATTTCCCTTAATTCAGACTCTAATGTCTCCATATCAATAGACCATAGTAACCTTTGGTTTGTTTGTTAGTCAATTCAAACAGTTAATACTTATTACTTAATATCTATTAAACTACAAATCCAAGGGTAAAATTCTTTTACAGGAATTTAAATAAGACATAAATAAACACTTTTCATGTTGAATATTTTTCCTAGTTCTATATCTAGCATTATGTGCAATTAAAACACAGTAGCCTTTTTTTGAAATCTTATATCTGAGCCAGTCTTATTCATGAATCTATATCTCTCAATCCACTATGAATTTGACTAAACTTCCTTAAAGAAATATATTTTAGGTATATATATTTACAATTTTATGTTTAACACATTTTTGGTTTGTTTGTTAGTCAATTCGGGTAGTTAACACTTATTGCTTAATATCTATTAAACTACAAATCCAAAGGTAAAATCCTTTTATAGGCCTTTAGATAAGACATAAATAAACACAGTAGCCTTTTTTCTAAAATCTTATATCTGAGCCAGTCTTATTCATGAATCTATATCTCTCAAACCACTATGAATTTGACTAAACTTCCTTAAAGACATATATTTTAGGTATATATATCTAAAACTTTTATATCTCTCAATCCACTATGAATTTGACTAAACTTCCTTAAAGACATATATTTAGGTATATATATCTATAACTTTTATGTTTAACACATTTCAAATTTATGCTCCAAAGGTATGAAATTTGGCCTCCAACATTCTGTCCAGTCTTAGGAAATTCTGGATTCTTATGTTTTCTAGATTTCCTTTGGCCTATCTTATTTACCAATTTCAAATTAACTTTTATCAATCTTCTTATCTACTTATAAACCTCATATTTACATATCAAGAATCCTATATTGAATTCATATACTATCATCATATATAAATAAATCCTATCAATTACTCAACTAAACTAATTATAAACATTAAAGAAATTCATCAACATATAAGTTAGGAAGATTTCTTACTTGATTTAGCTAAAACATCCATGTCTATCTTCCTCCTTTCTTAATCCTTCAACACTCTTTGCCACCAATAACCATCTTATGTTGCCTTTAAAATACCTTAGGAATCCATGGTTTGGTTTAAAAGACCTTATTACTTTGGAACAGGTGCATGCTACGGGTGTGGACAGTAGGGTCACTTGCTTAAGGATTGTCTATGACCTTCTTTTGGAGCTAGACCTTAGACTTCTCAAGCTTCAGTCCACATGGATAAGAGAATTATTGGTTAGCATTCCAGCGTAGGCCAAGGTATTTTGGGTAGAGCTACAGAGGCAGGTAGAAGTTCAAATCAGACAATTGGTCAGACTGCAGTTCAGACACCTTCGGGCAGAGGTAGAGGGAGAGTATTTACTTTGACATAGCAAGAGGCGCAAACTTCTAACACTATGGTCACAGGTATTCTTCCGATTCAAGCTTTGACTGCGAGAGTGTTATTTGATTTAGGAGCTTCGCATTCTTTTGTTTCGCCCTGTTTTGCTAAGAAGTTGAATATGCCATGCGTATTGCTTGAGAATGCTTTGGTTGTATCTACTCCTTTCAAGGAAGAGATAAAGGTTCAACACTTTTATCAATATTGTGTAGTTAGCATAAATGGTAAGAGTTTAGAGTCAAATTTGATTATGTTGTCGGTGCTTGAGTTTGATGTGATTTTGGGCATGGATTGGTTGTCTAAGTTTTATACATCCATAAATTGTCATGAGAAGAAGTTAGTATTTAAGCCACTTTCAAATGAGGAATTTGAGTTTCAAGGGGAAAGGAGTGAAGTACCCTTTAATGTGATATCCGCCATCGGGGCGAGAAGATTGATGAGGAAAGGCTGCTAAAGATATTTGGCGTACATTCGTGACACTCGCAAGGAAGTGAAAGTCTTGGAGCAGATTCCTGTTATTAGCGAGTTTCCGTATGTATTTCCTAATGAGTTACCTGGGTTGCCACTAGATAGAGAAATTGAGTTCAATATTAAGTTGCTTCCTGGCATTAGTCCGATTTCTAATCCTCCATACCATATGGCACCAATAGAGTTAAGAGAATTGAAGACTCAGTTATAAGATATACTTGACAAAGGATTCATTCGACCCAGCAGTTCTCCATAGGGTGCTCCTGTACTCTTTGTGAAGAAGAAGGATGGATCTATGAGATTGTGTATCGATTATAGGCAACTCAATAAGATCACCATTCAGAATAAGTATCCTTTGCCAATGATATATGATTTGTTTGACCAGCTATAAGGTATTAGTCATTTCTCCAAGATAGACTTGAGGCCTGGTTATCATCAGTTGAGGATTCAAAATAAAGATGTGTCTAAGACTGATTTTCGAACGAGATATGGTCACTATGAGTTTCTAGTGTTGCCTTTTGGATTGACTAATGCGCCAGTTGCTTTCATGGATCTCATGAATAGGATCTTCAAGCCATTTTTGGACAAGTTTGTCATAGTGTTTATTGTAATACCCTAGAAATTCCTAACTCACATACATGATTTAGTTCTCAGTATGTAGTTCAAAAGTCTTGAAATAATGGGCAATAATTTTAGAGACACAGTTAGAAAGCGAACTAGTTACTTTTCTGGAAAGCGGCGGTGTCGGGAACACTACTGAGAAATTAGCAGTCAAATCAACAAAAGAATTTCTGAAGTTTACTAGGGGTAAAAGATTATCATAAACCATGTGTAATTTTGGTAAAAAGAAAGAAGTGAAAAACATTTAGGAACACTTAAAAAGTAACCAATGGAAAAATTATAAATAAAAGGAACTTTAAGGTGAATAGTGAAAATTGGTCCGTCGGACTTACAGAATGACTCTGAAACCACTTTTATAAATAAGTATAAATTAAAATAAGCTTATTGACTCCCCACATTGGAATCCAAATCCTGACAGAATTGTCAGAATAAATTATAGAAGAAGTTGAGGTCAAAGTATGAATACTTGATAGTTTAAGGACCAAAATATAATTTTTCATAAGATTTTAGTATAAAAGCCATGCTTAGAATTTTTGGCTCATCTTCTTTCTTCTTCTCTTGTCTTGGCCTAACCTTGCTCCACCATTTTCCCATCCAAATTTCTTCATTTTCCACCAAAGTTTCTTAAGAAAAATCATAGGAAATTGGAGTCTAAACCTAGTTCTATCATCACCCACCATTGATTTGCTAGGAAAGTGAAAGAAAACTAAGGATTGTTAGCCTAAAGGGATTCGACTCCATCACTCATTCAAGGTAATCAATTAATTTGTATGATTTTATGATTTAATTAGATGATATTTAGGTTGAATTAGATGGGTTTTGTGGTTAATTGCATCAATTGATGCATTTGTTAGAGTTTCCCTCATTTCAAACCCTATATTGAAGTTGTATGAATTGAACCTTTGATTTTGTGTTAGTTTATGTTAATTGATATTAGAATATAGTAATTGGTGGTTAATAGACAACTAATTAGTGATTAATTTGATGTAGAACACAAGATTTGGCAAGGTTGCCCTATTTGGCTCAATTAGTGAATTGTGGGGGAAATCAATTTTTCAAAGCAATTTGGAAGCTTAGGTGAGTCTTATATGCATCAAATAATATGCCTATATCATTGGAATTGAAATTGAAATTGCAATTCATATATGAAACTTGAATGTTGGCCAAACCTTGAAGTACTATTCATGCCTTGTATTTTGTTTGATTTTCTTCATGAATTCCATAGCCATTTTGATCCATTTGATGTTGTTTAATCTTGTTTCTTTAATACATATTGTGTTGTTGCAAATGTCTTTTGTTGTTGATTCAAATGGACAAGTCAAATTTGCACCATAACCTAACCAATTGGTTTTCCATTGTATGCCCACCAAGTGTTTGTGAAAATGCCTTATTGTTTTGTCTTTGGCCTATTGCTTTGTATTCCATAGGCCCACCATTTGAATGCCATTGTCACCAGCAATGTTGGCATGCCAATTGGCCAACCGTTTTCCTTTGCCTAGCCCACTTTTGTTCCATGTCTTTGTTGATTACCAAACCAATTGCCATTGATTATATATCATCTATAGCAATGCCATTGCTCTCATTGATAATTGATTGATTGATATTGAGCTTATTGATACGGAGGATACCATAATTGCATAATGGTGTCCATTGATATGTTGCTTCCTTATATTGATCTTAATGTGACTTGACAGAGCTACCGCTCCAACAGGGTAGTGGGAAAATACTGTCGGCGATGTGCATATTGTATTATTGGTGCCCAAGCTATGAGGGGTTATGGTCCTGGCCGTAAGACCCGATCAGTCTTATGCTCATTGATACTGATATGCTACTGGAGACTGTATGTTCGCATATAGTCTATACTAATTCTATTGGAAATTGTATGATTTCATATAGTCCATCCCTTTATCTGTCTTTCCATATGACACCGAGCCTATGCTATATTCTTGATTTATTCTGTAACCTGTTACTGATTCTGTATATTCTTGATTTATTCTGTAACCTGTTGACTGATTATCTGTTTATCATGCTTGAGCTAGGTGTGGGCCTATGAATACTTTCAGACACTTGCCCCCACTCTGAGCAGTCCCAGGCTGGATGTCATTCCTGCTGGTGTCCGATGGAACAGGGAATATTGGTTTAGCCCTAATATGCGCGAATTTGGGACCATCTGGGCTTTCTTCGGCAGCCTTGATGCTTTTCAGGTATTTTCACTGGCTTTTATCACCCATATTCCATGGTTCTGTTTATAAGTGCAGGTTGTGACGAAACCCTATGTTGATCACATACCGCTGATGCCAGTGGAACTCGACCCAAGTGTTATGTTGGCTTGCTCCCGTTTGTTGCTTCGTTCACCATATCACAAGTTATATTACCTGGGGGAAAGGGTCCGAGTGCAAACTGTTGGTAGGTGGGTAGTTCCAGTTCACCCTCCGATTAACATGAGATGGGATATGGACAGGCAGGTTCTTGATGAGGCTTACACCGGGCTCCCCATCCATCTATATGTAGTACCCAGGGATGACTATGCAACATTTTGTCGCACCCGTTTAATGGGCCCTGTCGGCGACCCGTGCAGGAGATCTGAGCGTGCGTCTAGTGTTGCTAGCCCCTCTTCTATCGGACCAAGCCGTGTCCGTAGTGTGAGTGCATCAAGAGACCCCTCTGTGGCTGGTCCCAGCGTTACCCCTGAGACAAGAAATGATCCTGACCGGGTCGCTTTGGGGCCCAACCATATGCTTCCCGAGGATATCTTCTATATCAATGCTCGTGGAGAGACGTAGCAATTCCATCTTCCGGACGAAGTTCATCCTTACACGTTAGACCTCCCTGATAACCCTGAGGTATGTTGGTGCCTTTTTTTATGCTTTTCAGAAATGATCCTTTAGCTTAGGACACCTAGTAGCTTTGCTTTCGAAAATGATTCTTTAGTTAAGTATTTGCCACACATTTTTTTTCTTTTCAGCTGACTGTAGAGTGGGCCCGCCATAACTATCGTGTGGGGCGAAGAATGGAACTAGCCTTGATGAATATGCTGACTCGGCTTGATGTCTTGTCCGATCCACCTTGCCCGCCGGAGGACCCTCGTCGGCGTCGCAGAAGAGACTGAGCTTCTTCTTGGCTTTCTTCAGCTTTTTTTTTTCTTGGTTTTCTTTCATGATGTAAAAGTGTTATGATGATGCTATGAACAATTTTTGAATGGTATTATGTATTACGATGCTTGCATATGTCGTGATGTCTTAAAATTTTACCGCCCCGTGTCATGGATGCAGACTAAAATGCCATGTTATGCAATTTTCAGTCCTAAAATGAAAGCAAATGCACTAAAAATGCCTAAAAATATTTTGGAAATGTCCTAGAATGCCCCAGACTCGAAAATTTCCCGAAAATCCAAAAAAATATGCCCGGGAAAACAGTTGCCGCCGGCCTGAAGGGTCACTGCCGCCCTAGGCCTATGGTGGTGCCGTCAGGGCCCTGGGTGGCTGCCGCCCTAGCTCTCCCAGTGGCTTGGCGGCGCCGCCACCAAGAGGTGGTGCTGCCGCCCCAAGCCTTGGGCGGCGCCGCCACCCCTGGGTGGCAGATTTGTGCACCCCAAGCTGCCTTGGCTTAGTTTTCTATATAAAGGGGTCTCCCTTCTCCGAAAAAGTCACTCTGACTCTTCCTAGTTACCCCGAGGGCTTTCTTAGCAATTTTTTTCCGATTTTTCTCTCTCATTTTAGCCAAAGAGGCCAATGGAGCCCTACTATAGCCACCACACGTTTTTATGGACTAAGAACCTAGACAAGGTTGAGAGAATCAATCTAGGCAGGTATGGAATCAATTCTGTGTTGACTCTGAGAGGGGTAAAAGTTGATTGGGATTTTCTGAGGGCTTGCTTTAGGTTTTGGGATCCTGTTGACCATGTGTTCCGGTTTAGTGCTACTATGGAGGAAATGTGCCCAACTTTTGAAGAATTTAGTGCCATCTTAGGAAGCAACCCGAAAGCGGCTTTAGCAATCCCTGAGGATAGGGTTGGCTACTTTCATTATTTCAGGAGGCTTTTGGGGTTAAACCATGGGCTAGCCAATTCCATGGTCGTGGAGGGTCGGATTAACCTTGCTGCAGTCATGGCTGAATTCCAATATCCAGAAAATCTGGGGGACAAAATAGGAAGGGAACACAGGATGACCGCTTTGGTTCTGTGTTTGACTGTTGGGTGCCTCTTCTTTAACTCTCCTGGTTGGGGAGACATTCGGATAGTGGAGCTGATTGCTCAGATGGAGCACGGTTGCACCATTGCTGGCTTGATCTTAG
>CANXYC010765276.1:0-16101 GCA_948193065.1 Aleurites moluccanus | reverse complement strand
TGAGTATCTTATATACTCACCCTCTCACTGTTTATCCTCTGCAGGTGCAGAGTAGGAGGCAGATTCCTAGTTTTGTTTCTCAAAGGAATTCTGCAGTCTGATAAAGATAGTGTAATTAATCAAACACTGTATTTTTATATACGTGTATTAGATGCTCCATGGGTATTATATAATGGTATAGACGGATTGTTTATGTAAGTGTATGAGACAACTTGAAGTATAAATATATAAGATTATAGAAGTTATAGAATGAATGACAGAGTAACAGATTGTATAGTGATATGTGATGTGAGTGTATGGATAGATATATTGTTATGTGATTGATGATGGGTCTCCGCTGCAAAGATTGGGTAAGTTATATTTTCCGCTGCGATATTATGAGTGATTGTATAGTATGAGATTGATGGGTTCTACGGGTGCCGGTCGCCATTGGCATCTCCCGTGCCCTAGGACCGTCGCGATCCAGCTCGCGAGAGCGGGTCGTGACACCAGGCTAGGAGGATGATTGGGAAAGGCTGTTCAGCCTATTTGGCACATATAGTAGATGTACAGAGATCTTTTGTATAGTTGGATCAGATACTGGTAGTTCAGGAGTTTCCTGATGTATTTCTTAATGAGTTGCCAGGATTACCTCCTAACAGGGAGATTGAGTTTGAGATAGAGGTGCATGCAGGCATAGACCCGATATTTATTCCTCCATGTAGAATGGCTCCAGCTGAACTGAAGGAATTGAAGATACAGTTGCAAGAGCTATTGGATATAGGGTTTATTAGACCGAGCAATTCTCCTTGGGGTGCACTGGTACTGTTTATGAGAAAGAAAGATGGCTTATTGAGGATGTGTATAGATTACAGATAGCTGAACAAAGTCACAGTGAAGAATAAGTATCCGTTGCCTTGGATAGATGACTTATTTGATCAGCTGCAGGGTGGTAGCCATTTTTCGAAGATAGATCTGAGGTCTGGGTATCATCAGTTGAAGATTAAGCAGAGTGATATACCCAAAACTGCTTTCAGAACCCGCTATGTATATTATGAGTTTTTGGTGTTGCCATTCGGGTTGACCAATACACTTGCTGCTTTTATGGATTTGATGAATAGGGTGTTCAGGTCATATTTAGATAAGTTTTTCATTGTATTCATTGATGACATACTTATTTATTCCAGGAGTGAGGAGGAGCACGTGGAGCATCTGAGGATCATTTTGCAGACACTTCGGGAGCATCGTTTATATGCTAAGCTATCTAAATGCCAATTCTGGTTAACCAAAGTGTGTTTTCTGGGTCATATGATATGCAAGGATGGGATTAGGTGGATCCTCAAAAGATAGAAGCGATTGCTAATTGGCCACAACTTACCATTATTTCAGAGGTTCGCAGTTTTCTGGGTATGACTGGATATTACAGGAGGTTTGTGAAGGATTTCTCTCGAATTGCAGCTCCACTGACTAGATTGATGAGGAAACAGGAGCGGTATGTCTGGACAGATGAGTGTGACCGTAGCTTCTAGACTTTGAAGTATTGCCTTACTAGTGCTCATGTGTTGGCATTACCAGTTGAGGAGGAGAAATTCACAGTATATTGTGATGCTTCACATATTGGTTTGGGTTGTATATTGATGCAGATGGGTAGGGTAATTGTTTATGCTTCTCGTTAGTTAAAGAAACATGAAGCAAATTATCTGACTCATGACTTAGAGATGGCAGCTGTGATTTTTACCTTGAAGATTTGGAGACATTATTTGTATGGATCGAAATGTGAGATATATACTGATCATAAGAGTCTACAGTATATATTTCAGCAGAAGGATCTGAATCTTAGGCAGTGCAGATGGGTAGAGCTTCTTAAGGATTATGACTGCGAGATTCTTTATCACCCAGGGAAGGTCAATGTAGTGGCTGATGCTTTGAGCAGGAAATTGATGGGCAGTTTAGCTCATATAGTGATTGGCAGGAGGCCATTGATCAGAGATATGAGAGAGTTGGCAGATATGGGAGTAGAGTTGGAGTTGGGATCCTGGGATTGGAACCATGCTCTGATAGCCCAATTTTGGGTGAAGTCACTGTTGATTGATGATATTTCAGTGGCTCGGGATAGGGATCCTTATCTACTGAAGCTCAAGGGAGAGGTACAGAATGGGAGGATGACAGAGTTCATAGTAGAGGATGAGGTATTGAGATGTGGGAGACGCATATGTGTACCGGATTGTGATGAGCTATGAGATTAGATTATGCGAGAGGCACACTATTCTGCATACAGTATACATCCAGGGATTACCAAGATATACCATGATTTAAGAGATATTTATTGGTGTCCAGGGATGAAGAAAGATGTAGCTCAATTTGTATCTAAATGCTTAGCTTGTCAGCAGGTTAAGTTCGAGCACAAAAAGCCATCAGGGCTACTTCAGGAGATTGAGTTGCCATAATGGAAATGGGAACAAGTGACTATGGATTTTATAGTTGGTCTACCACGGACTTCGAGGGGATATGATTCTATATGGGTGATTGTTGACTGATTAACGAAGTTTGCTTATTTTCTGGAGGTAAAGACTAGCTATACGGCAGCTCAGTACGCACAGTTGTATGTGGATAAAATTGTGCGGCTTCATGGAGTTCCTTTGGTGATTATATCAGACAGGGGTACACAGTTTACATCTCGATTTTGACAGAAATTTCAGGAGGCTATAAGTACCCAGTTACGATTTAGTACTGCTTTCCATCCGCAGACTGACGGGCAGTCGGAGAGGATGATCCAGACTTTGGAAGATATGCTCGGATTATGTGTTTTGGATTTCAAAGGTAACTGGGATTATTATCTGCCATTGATAGAGTTCTCCTACAATAACAATTATTACTCTTCTATTGATATGGCTCCATTTGAGGCACTATATGGTAGAAAATGCAGATCACCATTGTGTTGGGTGGAGCCGGGAGAAAAGCAACTAGAGGGACCAGAGTTGATCAGAGAGACTATAGAAAAGGTTCCTATAATCAGAGAGCGGATGAGGACTACCTTCAATAGGCAGAAGAGTTATGCTAATCCAAAGAGGAAAGATGTACATTTTGCAGTTGGTGATCATGTCTTCCTTAAGGTCTCACCGATGAGGGGTGTGATGAGATTTGGGAAGAGGGGTAAGTTATCACCAAGGTTTATAGGCCCATTTGAGATTCTCGAGAAGATTGGTAGTGTGGCCTATAGATTGGCTCTTCCACCCAGTATGAGCCACGTACATCCAGTTTTCCATATATCGATGCCGCGGAAATATGTGTCTGATCCATTGCACATATTGGAGGTTCAGGATGTGGATCTCAGTGATGATCTGTCTTATGAGGAGATTTTAGTGGAGATCTTTGATCGACAGGTCAGATAGCTATGGAATAAAGAGATCCCAACGGTTAAAGTGCTTTGGAAGAACCAGTCCATGGAGGAGTGCAATTGGGAGAGTGAACAGGAGATGCGAAGCAGATATCCATTTCTGTTCCAGCAGTGAGGTATGTTTTTATTTAAATTCGAGAACGAATTTATTTGTAGGGGGTAGAATGTAATACCCTATAAATTCCCGAATCTCATGTATGAATTAATTCTCAGAATATGGTTCATTAGTTTTAAAATGATGGGAAATAATTTTAGAGACACAGTTAAAAAGTAAACTTAATACTTTTCCGGAAAGCGGCGGTGTCGGGAACACTGCTGAGAAATTAGCATAATTTATGTTTAATTTTAGTTGATATGGGGGTAGAAGATCACCATAATTTATGTTTAATTTTAGTAAAAAGAAAGAAGTGAAAATTATTTAGGAACACTGAAAAAGTAACTAATGTCAAAATGGTAAATAAATGGAAGTTTAAGGTGAATAGTGAAAATTAGTCAGTCGGGTTACAGAATGACTCCGGACCTATTTTTATAAATAAGTATAAATTAAAATAAGCTTATTGACTTCCCACTCTGATATGTAATTCCAGACAGAATTGACAGAATAAATTACAGAAGATTATGGACTAAAGTGTAATGGATGAGAATTCGAGGAGTTAGTTGTAATTGTCTAAATTGATTTTTCTTTATATTTTGCCTTAGTCAAGTTGTCTTCATTCTTCTTCTTCTCCACCATTAGAGCCGAACCATCCTTTCCTTCTTCTTCTTCATCTTTCTTCTTCATTTCTTCACCAAATCTTTAGAAATTTTATGGAAAAGTTAAGTTTTCACCTAGCTTAACTCATTTCCATCCTTAATGTGTAGAAAGGAGCAAAGGAAATCAAAGGGGGAGAGCTTGAAGATTTCGGCCACTTGGTGTCATTAAGGTAAGAATGTGTTTTGTTGGTTATTATGATTCTTTTAGATTGAATTGAATGGGTATGATGGTTAATTACATCAATTAATGCAAATTTGATGAAATCCCTAAATTAGTTGGCTATTTTAAAGCTGTATGAAATGAGTTGTTGATTTAGAGTTCATTTATGTTAATTGATGTTAGAATTAGTCAATTGGATGTGATTAGGCAACTAATTGATGGTTTATTTAATGTAAAATTGAATTTGGAACCAAAGTATTCTATATTGGCTATTTGGGAAAATTAGTGAATTTGGCTTCTGCAAAGGTGATTTGGAGGCTTAGGTGAGTTTACATTGCATCATTTAACATGCCTAAATGATTGAATTATTGATTGGAAACCTTTGGCAAAAACCACACTTTGGCCGAACCACTTTACTATTCATTGCCTTTGAAATTTTGCTTGATTTTGCCATGTTTTCCTAGCCAATTTGATCCCATTTGATGATTGTTTAATTGTGTTTCTTGATGCCTATACTTTGTTTGCCAATGTGACTTTGTATTTATTGAATTGAGAAAGTAAAGTTTGCACCTAAACCTAACCTATTGGCTTGCCATTGTATGTCCATCATGTGTTTAATGAAATGCCTAGTTCATTTGCCTTTAGCCTATTGGTTTGTATGCCATAGGCCTACCAATTGAATGCCATTGTTGCCAGCAATATTGGCATGCCAATTGACCTACTATTTTCCGCTACCGAACCAACTTTTGTTTTATGTTTTTCCTTATTACTAAACCCTTTATCATTGATTGTATGTTGTATACGGTATTGCCATTGATTATATTGATTACTGTACTGATTGATACTGAACTGATTGTTATTGGACTGACTGATATCTGAATGCCATTGTTGCTTATGGTATCCCTTGTTATTGACCCTGATATGGCTTGGCGGAGCTACCGATCCGACAGGGTAGTGGGAAAATACTGTCGGCGATGTGCACATTGTATTACTGATACCCTAGCTAGGAGGGGTTATGGTCTTGGCCATAGGGCCTGATCAGCCTTATGCTCATTGATACAGATATGATACTGGAGACCTACATGGTCCATACTGATACGGATTACTGAAGATTGTATGATTTCTTTTCATACAGTCTATCCCTTTATCTGTCTTTCCATATGATACCGAGCCTATATGTTATTCTTTGGCTATACTGTACCTTGACATTGATATTGGACACTGTTATCCTATTGACTGATACCATTATTTATTTGATGCCTATTATTTATTGTGATGTATGTAAATTTACTGAGTATCATCTATACTCACTATTTCATTGTTTACCCATTTCATGAGAGGAGTAGGTTGCAAAATCCTGTATCTATCTTCCGAGGATTTCTGCTACAGACAGTCTTATGTATATTTCTGATGTTTCTGTATTAATTTTGGTGTTCATTATCTAGCTGCTCAATGGGGTATGTATGGGTTAGCTAGGAGATGAACATATGTATATATATTGATGATGATATGTTGAGTTATATGATGATGATGTATGATATGATATATGACTATTACAGCCAATTGCAGTAAATTACAGAATGCATGATAGAATAACAGAATGAATGGTAACTAATTAAAATGAATAATATATTGCATCCACCCCACGATGAATTTTTAAATCCTTTTTGAAGTGTAACGAACAATCATACTGTTGGACCCACGCGAAACTCCTTGTTTTACATGTGGTTAGGTATATTCATTGCTCTAGTGTGACGGGTACCCTTTAAACCAAACCACCTAGCCTTCATGTAGTGAACATTAGGCCTTGGACCTTAGGGCCCATGAATCATGATAATGTTAAAATGTCATCATGAACCAATTTTTCTTCATACATATGCATAACCATGCACACCTGCATACATGCATTCATGATTCATAAAGCATGCATTCCATTTTTTAATGAGTATAGGTTGTACCTTGAACCAGTCGAGAGTCAACCTAATTGGACCCAAGGCCGATCAGCCTCAAATAGCACTCACCCAAATGGACCCAAGGCCTATCAGCTTTAAACACCTCTTACTCAAATGGACTCAAGGCCCATTAGCCTCAAATACCTCTCACTCAGATGAACCCAAGGCCCATTAATCTCAAACACCATCACCACTACCTAAAGACCAAAACTAATTGGCACCAAGATCTCTCCAAGCCCAAACCCAGTTGGTACCAAGATCTCTCCAAGCCCAAAATCATTTGGCAACATGATCTCTCCAAAGCCCAAACCTAGTTGGCACCAAGATCTCTCCAAAACCCAAACCCAGTTGGCACCAACATCTCTCTAAGCCTAAAACCATTTGGTAATATTATCTCTTCAAAGTCCAAACCTAATTAGCACCATGATCTCTCCAAAGCCCAAACCCAGTTGGCACCATGATCCTTTTAAAGCCCAAAACCAGTTGGCACCATGATCTCTCCAAAGCTCAAACCTAGTTGGCACCAAGATTTCTCTCTAAGCCCAATTACCCTTTGACCTTTGTACTTTAGAGTAAAGCCAAAATCCTAAAATCCAAATAACTTTGGCCCACCTTACTTTAGGAATCAATTTCCTAGGAATTTGCAATGCATAACTTTTCTTGAAACCTATAACAGAGTTAGGTTATCCTTTCCCCTAAATACCTAGAATAGAGTTAGGTTTTCTCTTCCATGTACTGATCCTTTTCCTTATCTTTAAAAAGTACCAATGTCTAATCCGACCAATATGAATGCCATGGACACACTTCTCACCACCCTTATCGAAAGGCAAGAGGAAAATTTTAAAGCCATCCTCAAATCCACCCTTAATGCTCAACAAATCCGCTTCAATGAAGCCCTGACCGCTCAAGAAACAAGCTTACATAATGCACTAGCCTGTGTGACCAAAGACTTCAATTCCTAGATTGATGACATAAAATCTATGAATCAGACCAGGCCCAAACCAGTTGATCCAAGCTTTTCAAATACACCTCAAGTTAATCTGACCAACGCCAACTCGTCCTTTTCCTTGAATCCCTTTCAAGGTAAAGAAACCTTCACCCATTCACCTATGGAAGAGTATATGAATCGCAATACTATTGTGTTCGAACAAGGCCACATAATGGAGAAAAGATACAAGCAGAATAATACCTTCACTTCCATTACCTCTACTAAGTAGAAGAGTCAGTCTCTGAAAAGGAAATTCATGGATTTGGGTATGGCCTTGAGCTTCATTTACAAGAAGGCTTTGAAATCTAAACTGGTCACACCTTTAGAATCAAAGGCACCTCCTAACCCTTTGCCTAAAAGCTGGAATATGAATGAGTATTGTGATTATCATCAAAGTTCTGGGCATAAAACAGATTTGTGCAAGAACTTAAGACATAAAATCTAAGATCTCATTGACATTGGAGATATCCTTCCCCCTGGCCCGATATCCGATGCCCCCATTTACCTTCAAACTGTCATTAATCCCTTCAGGTCTGAAGATTCAGATTAGGAGGAAGGTAAGTGGAAATAGACCCCACCTCATCAACCAACCATAGCTCAAATTGGCATAATTTATGGAGGAATTCAAGCCTAGTTAATCTGACTTGTCTGAGATTGAATTCAAATCAGAGTCTAAGTCCAAGTCAGAGTCAGAGTCAGAGTCTATTTAGTCTGTTTCTTCTTTTTTATTTTATAGAGTCTGTAATGGATCTTATGGGTCCTCTTTTTCATTTTGATGTAGTCCGCGGGGACGAAACTTTTGTTATCAATGAAAGTGTTCAATTTTCCTCTTATATCCTTGAGTCTTTTTTCCCTCTCCATGAATCCAATTTAAAAGAGGCAAAAAAAAAAAAAAAAAAAAATCAATCAATTAACTTTGGCATAGATAATAAATTGAAATTCACATTCATTACATCATCATTCCATGATAAGGCTTCTCTAGTTAAGATTGTTCAAGAATTTTTTAGATTGTTTTGCCTGGCAACCTGAAGACATGACGGGTATTGATCCAAGCATAACAATCCGTAAGATTCCAACCTATGAGAATGTGAAGCCTGTAAAATAGAATTTACGAAGAATGAAGGCAGAATGGTCTCTCAAGATCAAAGAGGAAGTTGCCAAGTTATTGAAGAATGGTTTCATTGAACTTGTCACTTACCCTTCATGGCTAACCAAAATAGTGCATGTGCCCAATAAGGATGGGAAAGTAAGAATATATGTGGGTTATAGGAATCTAAACAAAGCCTGTCCAAAAGATAATTTTCCTTTACCTCACATAGACTTATTGGTTGACCGCATGGCTGGATCTGGGGTAGTCTCCTTAACTGATTTATATGCAGGGTATAATCAAATATAAGTCTATCCACTTGACAAGGAAAAGACAGCCTTTGTGATAGAATGAGACACTTATTGCTAGAAGGTCATGCCTTTTGGTTTAAAGAATGCCGGGGCAACATATCAGAAAATGGCTCCGAAAAAATGCAAATGGAGATACGTAGGCAGCCCACCTTAGGAATGGTCTAAAGCATAATAAAATTATCATTTTTTGTGCCTAGATTAATTAATTTGTGCTTACTAAGTTGAAAACCTGAATAAGGCAGCTTAGGCAAAAATTAGAGCAGCTCGGCGAGTTGAAAACCTGGAAGGGCAGCTCGGGCAAAAAATAGAGTAAAAAATAATGATAATAAAAAAAAATTTTCATTTTTTGAGTCAATCATCATAACAAAAGTTACTAACAAGTCCTCGTCAGAGTCATCAAAGTTATTTCAGTATCTTGGTGTCAAACGATTGTCACGATTAATCTGTCACGTCTCTTAGCTAATTGGCTAAGTTGTCTTCATCCCGCATTAGGGGTATGTCCTTTTGTGTCAATCATCACATCTCTTAGTCAAAGCAGTTAAATGGCTAAACCACCCTAATCCCTCGTCAGGGGCATGTTTTCTCAAGTCAACATCTAGTCACTGTGACTAAATCCATCATCCGAGGATAAGTAATCCAAAGTCATTATTCCTTGAGTCGATTGTCCAAATCGTCAAATAAAAAAGCTTTTTTCTTTCATGATGAATGACTTTTCTTTCAAGTCATTTGACTCCTGAGTCAGTTCCAAAGATTCCAACCGACAAAGTGTCAGTCAATTCGTTGACCCGTGTGTCAATCATACTGGTCTAAACCGACAAAGTGTCAACCCCAAGAATCTTTTCAATCTCAAACAGTACAAATAGCTCTGCTTGTTTTTCCCATAAAGACAAACTTATAAAACCTCCCATTTCCCAAAAGCAAGTATAAGCTCAAGGGGCAAAGTAGAAAGGATTGGTTTGAGCAAAAAGTGTTCAGATTCCTCTAATCTTCATCAGTGAAACCAAAGTCGAAATTCTCAAGTGATCCTTGCATTGTCTGAATAGCCAAGCCCTCATTACCAAATTTAAAACCTATTACCCTTTTGAAAATTGGGTCAGGTATGGAATCAAAAGTGGATCACGAATCAAGGTCCATAAGCCTAAGCAGCCAAGTTATCTTTTTGAAGGTCCGAACCCATATGAAAAAGCCTCTAGCCTGAGATAAAGCCAACCACAAATTCATCTTCTATAAACCTCATTGAACAAAGTCATCTTTGGCAAAAACCAAGCAGACAAACTCTCAAAGCCATCCTTCGGTCCAAATTAAAACCAATCCACATAGCCTTCCATTAGGTGTCCAAAATTGAATCGATAAGACCAACTAACATAGTTGACCTTTAGGAGTCCAAAACCATTCTGATAAGGCATACCTAACCTTAGCCTTCCAAGTTAATCTTTAAACCAAAGTTAAGCATGGAATCATCCTCAATCCAACATACTCAGTCAAAACTGAATATGGCTTCGAAACTTCACCTCACCATGGTCACTACCTAACAAATTGCCAACTCTCTCTCAAACTTTAACGACCATCAAAGTGATATAAGTCATCATTCCTCAAAAGCGGGTTATCTCTTCGAATCACAGTCCCCAAAAATGGGTCATCTCCACAAGAACCCAAGTGCAGTCCTTAGTCTAAACCCTATTCAAATCCATGATCCAAGATCAACCATAGTCTCAACCTTTGATCCAAGATCAAGTCTTAAACATACCCTTTTGATCCCATATCAGCCAAAATCTCACCATTTGGTCAAACCTGATTCAAATCCATGATACCAGATCAGCCAAAATCTCACCATTTGGTCAAACCTGATTCAAATCCAAGATACTAGATCAGCTAAAATCTCACCATTAGATCAAATCTGATTCAAATAGAAGATACCAGATCAACCAAAATCTCACCATTTGATCAAACCTGATGCAACCTTTGATCCAAGATCAACACCTTTCATCACCCTCAAAGACCAACAAAATGACCAAGTCATCCTCTTCCACAAGTCACCTTCCTTCAAAAAGTAGGGCATCCTACTAAAATTTCAATTATCAATTTGACATTTCTTATAAATTGTCACCTTACAATGGATATCAGCCTTTCACTGGTTCAAGATATTAGATTTGTCAAAATATGCATTAGAAATAGGATGCACATGAAAATTCAGAGTCTCAATTAGTGTCAATCAAAGCTCATTAAACCCTCCAAGGTAAATGCATTTTCCAAACTAGAATGAAATCGGGTTTGCTCTTTAAAAAAAAAAAATTGATTGCCTAAAGAGCTTAGGTTTTCACTTCTAGCCTAGCATAGAGTTAGGACATTGCACATTATTAAATTCTTTTCAATTTAGGGCATCCTAAATTGCATTATTTCCTTAGAATTTGGAAAATCTCTTAAGCCATGTATCATTTCCTTCAACTCAAAGGTTCATAAGTCACATATAATTAAAGTCTCACTCATTTAAGTTTGAGCTTGAAAAAAAATTCATTTTAAGTCCTAGCAGCTCTTGGCAAACCAAAAATCATTTTAAGTCCAAGTAGCCCTTGGCAAACAACATTTATTTTAAACCCAAGCAGCCCTTGGCAAATCAAAAATCATTTTAAGCCCAAATAGCCCTTGGCAAGCCAAAAATCATTTTATGCCCAAGTAGCCCTTGGCAAGCCAAAAATCATATTAAACCCAAGTAGCCTTTGGCAAACCAAAAATCATTTTAAGCCTAAGTAGCCCTTAGCAAGACAAAAATTATTTTAAGCCCAAACACCCTTGGCAAATCAAAAATCATTTTAAACCTAAGTAACCCTTGGCAAAATAAAAATTATTTTAAACCCAAGTAGCCATTGGCAAGATAAAAATCATTTTAAGCCCAAGTAGCCCTTGGCAAGATAAAAATCATTTTAAGCCCAAGCAACCCTAGCAAACTAAAAATCATTTTAAGCCCAAGCAGCCCTAGCAAACCAAAAATCATTTTAAACCCAAGCATCCTTTGGCAAACCAAAAAATCATTTTAAGCCCAAGTAGCTCTCGGCAAGCCAAAAATCATTTTAAGTCCAAGTAGCATTTGGCAAGCCAAAAATCATTTTAAGCCCAAGTAGCCCTTGGCAAATAAAAATCATTTTAAGCCTAAGCAAGCAAAACAAAAATCATTTAAGCCTAAGCAACCTTGGCAACTAAAAATCATTTAAGCCCAAGCAGTCTTGGCAACCATAAATTATTTTAAGCCCAAGTAGCCCTTGGTAAGATAAAAATGATTTTAAGTCCAAGTGCATCACTTGGCAAGCCAAAAATCATTTTAAGCCCAAGTAGCCCTTGGCAAGACAAAAATCATTTTAAGCCCAAGCAGCCTTGGCAAACCAACAATCATTTTAAGTTCAAGTAGCCTTTGGCAAACCAAAAATCATTTTAAGCCCAAGTAGCCTTTGGCAAACAAAAATCATTTAAGCCCAAGCAGTCTTGGCAACTAAAAATCATTTTAAACCCAAGTAGCCTTTGGCAAGACGAAAATCATTTTAAGCCCAAGTGCAGCACTTGGCAAGTCAAAAATCATTTTAAGCCCAAGTACAGCACTTGGCAAGACAAAAATGATTTTAAACCTAAGTAACCCTTAGCAAACCAAAAATCATTTTAAGCCCAAGTAAGCCTTGGCAAGCCAAAAATCATTTTAAGCCCAAGTGCAGTACTTGGCAAGCCAAAAATCATTTTAAACCCAAGTGCAGCCCCTGGCGAAATAAAAATCTATTTTTCATCTAATTTCATTCTGAAAGATGTCTGAAATCAAAATCCATTTTTGATGCGGGCCAGTAGATAGAGAAGCGGGCCTTACCGTTTTTAGAGAAGTGAGAAAGGGCCTTTCGCGCAGGTCACTTTTGAAAGGCTATAACTTTCAGTGCAGGATGAACCACGGGGCCCATAAGTATTTATTTCGAAGCTCATTCAGAGATCTAGAACAATGTTAAGAGAATTTAGTAAGACCCAGTTTTGACTCCAACTTCAATTGTTTAACACATGAACGGAGCCTATGAAATTTCGTGCGCATTTTTTTGCTTATTTTGAGAACTGTTTTGTTTTTGCTTACTTTGGGCTGTAGCCCTTTAGCCCATTAGGGTTTTATGTTTCTTTTATTTTTAGCCTATAAATATCAGCATTTGCCTTGTAATGCGACAGTTGATAAATAATTGAATAATAAAACCCTTTCTTTCAGTTTCGGTATTTCTTTGAAATTAACGAGATTGATGCCTATTTCCTGGTATTTCTAAAATCAATAGGTTATAAAAGATTATTTTCGGTATTCGTGCTTGAATCAACGGATTATAATAAAATTCCATTTTTCATTAATATCCCACTGCGTCAGTTGGTATTATAGCATGCCTCCACGACGATCACAACAATAGTAGCAACGTCCTAATGATGGGAATGAGTGTGACCTAGAATAGAGGGTGGTGCGCATGGAGGAGCTATTTGAACAGATGATAGGGCAGATCACTGATAGAATGGAAGCTTTGATGGAGACCTATCATAGGGCCAATCAGGGGCGACGAAATCGTTAGCAAAATCATCGTGGTGATCTAGTTAGTGATGAGGACGATATGAGTACAGAAGAGGAGTACGTTGATGAGGCACCTCACAGGCGTCGTAGACCTGTTAAGGAAGACGATGACAGGAGGTGTTGGGAGACTAAAATTCCTGAGTTTCATGGTAGCCTTGCACCTGAGGAATTTCTGGATTGGCTAACTATTGTAAAGGAGGTGTTTAAGTTTAACGGAGTGCCTGAAAACAAATGTGTGTCCTTGATAGCAACCAGATTGTGAGGTCGAGCATCGGCCTGATGGCAGCAATCGAAATTGTCACGTGAGAGGATGGGAAAACTGAAGATAACCTCTTAGGAGAAGATGAAGAAACACTTGCGGGCTATGTTTCTGCCTCATAATTTTCAGAGAATAATGTACCAGCGATTACAGAATCTGAGGCAGGGAACCAAATCAGTGGATGATTACACCACTGAATTTTACCAATTAATTGCCAGGAATGAGATTCATGAAACAGAAGATCAAGTGATGGTCTGTAGGTTGATGAATCTAAAATAGAAGCAGTAAGGCAGTGGCCTACTCCAAAGACCATTACTGAAGTCCAGAGTTTTCATGGTCCTACTTCGTTTTACAGGCGTTTCATTCCTCATTTTAACAGTATCATGGCTCCAATCATAGATTGCATGAAGGGTGGTAAGTTTGAGTGGAATGAAGAAGCTGAATCGATCTTCCTATTGATCAAGGAATGCCTAACTACTGTACCAATTTTGGTGTTGCTAGATTTTTAACAACTTTTTGAGTTACATACAGATGCTTCTAAGGTTGGCATTGGAGCTGTTCTCAGTCAGAATGGCAGACCTGTGGCTTACTTTAGTGAGAAATTGTCTGGTGCTAAATTAAATTATAGCACTTACGATGTGGAGTTTTATGCAGTTGTGTAGGCTGTGAAGCATTGGCGCCATTATCTGTTCCATAGAGAATTTGTTCTCTACACTGATCATGATGCTTTAAGACACTTACAGAAGCAGGATAAGGTGTCTTCAAGATATGCACCCTGGGTTGCTTTTTTGGAGCGATTTAACTATGTTGTGAAGCACAAGGCTAGGGTCACAAATCGGGTTGCAGATGCCTTGAGTCACAGAACCAATTTGCTGGTTTCCATGAGAGTTCAAGTTCCTAGTCTTGACTCTTTCCGTGACTTATTTGAAACTGACCCTTATTTTTCTGCAATTTTACAAGATTTGCAGGCTGGAAAGAAAATAGATTTTCTATTACATAATGGATTTCTGTTCAAGGGAAATCAGTAATGTATTCCTGACTGTAGCTTGCGATTGCAAATAATTCAAGAACTGTATGGGGAAGGGCATGTTGGTAGGGATAGAATATTGCAGCTGGTTCAGGCTTCCTATTATTGTCCTAGTAGTCGCAAGGAGGTGGAGAAATATGTGCAGAGATGTAGGGTTTGCCAAGTTTCGAAAGGGGCTACTACTAATGCAGGCTTGTATATGCCACTTCCAGTACCTTCACAGCCTTGGATTGACATTAGCATGGATTTTGTGTTGGGGTTGCCTCGAACCCAACAAGGTAATGATTCCATCTTTGTTGTTGTTGATCGTTTTTCTAAGATGGTTCATTTTATTCCATGCAAGAAGACTGCAAATGCTGTTCATGTTGCCTAATTGTTCTTTAGAGAAGTGTACCATCTACATGGGTTGCCTACAACCATTGTTTCTGATAGGGATACACAGTTCCTTAGCCATTTTTGGCGTAGCTTGTGGAAGATGGTAAACACGCAGCTTAATTTCAGTAGTGCTTATCACCCCCAAATAGATGGACAAACCGAAGTTGTCAACAGATCCCTTGGAAATTTATTATGATGTTTGGTTGGAGAACAGGTTAAAGGGTGGGATCAAAAGCTATACCAGGCAGAATTTGCTCACAACCATGCTGTCAATCGTAGTACTGGGTTCAGTCCATTTCAAGTGGTTTATTCTGCCCAACCCCACAGACCACTAGATTTGATGCTCTTGCCAAGCAACACCAAGCTCCATGGGAAAGCTGCAGATTTTGTGCATGAGTTACAGGAGGTTCACAAGACAGTTTATGACAATCTTAATGCAACAAATTCTAAGTACAAGCAACATGCAAATAAGAAACGTAGACATGCAGAGTTTGAGGCGGGAGATTTTGTCTAGGCCATTTTAACTAAAGAGCGATTTTCAGTTAGGGATTACAATAAGTTAGCTGTTAAGAAGATTGGTCCTGTGGAAATTATTGAAAAAATTAATCCTAATGCATATCGACTCAAGCTGCCTAGTCACATTCACACAGCAGATGTGTTTAATGTCAAACATTTGATCCCTTTTCATGGTGATTCATCTAATGATGATGTAGCTGCCAATTTGAGGGCGAATTTTGTCTACCCAGGGGGGAATGATGTGAGCCAGTAGATAGAGGAGCAAGCCTTATAGTTTTTGGAGAAGCGAGATAGGGCCTTTCGCGCATGTCACCTTTGAAAGGCTATAACTTTCAGTGCAGGATGAATCACGGGGTCCATCAGTACTCATTTCGAAGCTCATTCAAAGATCTAGAACAATGTTTAGGGAACCAAACATGGCCCAATTTTGACCTCAAATTAAACTGTTTAATGCATGAACGGAGCCAATGAAGTTTCGTGCGCATTTTTTTTACTTATATTGAGAACTGTTTTGTTTTTGCTTACTTTGGGCCATAGCCCTTTAGCCCATTAGGGTTTTATGTTTCTTCTTTTTAGCCTATAAATATCGGCGTTTGCCTTGTAATGCGACAGTTGATGAATAATTGAATAATAAAACTCTTTCTTCTAGTTTCGGTATTTCTTTGAAATCAACAAGATTGATGCCTATTTTCTGGTATTTCTAAAATCAACAGGTTATAGAAGATTA
>CANXYC010765228.1:0-21838 GCA_948193065.1 Aleurites moluccanus | reverse complement strand
AACTCTAACTCCTCAATTAATCTGAGTTTCTCCTCCTAAGAAAATTTTTCCAAACATATAAAAATTAGGGTTTTCTCCAAATCAATAATATTTTTCATAATTTCCTAATAATTAATTATCTTAGAGTCTCTATTCTTAATTCCCAACAACAATTTCATTTATCTCTTAAAGAAAAATCTGCATTTAATTCGGAGTTACTGTTCATATTACTATTCATGACAGCCTCAACATTATGATTTCCTTCCACATTAATTACCATTAATGACTTCAGATTACTTGCAATAAATTTTATATACCCAATATTAATTATTCTAACCCATATACTTGAATAAATCTAAGGAAATTAACTTAAGAAGAAAATTTACCTTATTTTTCTCAACACTGAAATTTCTAAAATTCATTGCTTAAACTGATGACTTCTGCCTTAATATAGAATAATCTAGAGGTCTAATGCATTAATTTGAGTATTAATGCCTTAGAAAATAAAATAAGACTAATATAAGAAAAGACTGAAAATTAACAAAGAAAGAAGGAAGGAAAAATCGAGAAAACGCTACTGGGGTTGCTGGGGTTAAATAGACCACTGCCCCAGAAAACACGCTTGCCAGCTCGCCTGGCCAATCCTGCCTCGGCAATGCTACCTTGCATAAGCCAGCTCACCATTCTCACTTTGCATTACCCAGCTCGCACTTTCCAGCTCGCCAAACTGATCCGGCAATGCCACCTCGCTATTCCAGTTTGCATATGTTACCTCACATATGCTGCCTCTCCAGACTCTCTTCGCGAACTCTTCCTTACATATGCCACTTCGCTTCTTCACTTCTTCGCCTCTTCGCCTCTTCGCTAAACTCTACTTCGTGAACTGCCACTTCGCACATTCCCTCATCGCATAATGCCACCTCATCTTTCCTCTTCGCTTAACCTCTTCGCACATGCTACCTCACATATGCTTTTTTGCCAATTGCCACTTCAGCAATTTCACATCGCCACTTTGCCACTTCGCATTGCCAGCTTGCAAAATGCCACTTCGCATTTTGCCGGCTTGCCTTAGCCAGATCCTACTAAGTTGAAAACTCTTCGTCAACAACTTAGACTTAACCAGCTCGCAAAAGAGCTACAAACATCCAAACATCCAAACTTACTAATTATTTTTGCCATTTAAAATAGACATGCGAGGTCACAACATATCAAATATTCAAATCACTAAGACCAACACACAGACTATGGTGACTCTCCAAAAGTCACCCAGACTTACTGCCCCAAAATTCAACCGAACAGACCTGATACAATCCACTCTCCACTGAGATATATTTATCCAAAAATTCTAAAATTTTATAGCCAATATCACAACACACAAAGGAACATTTTTCATGTACTTTTGGATAAATCTGTCTTAGTCATTCCCAGTAAATTCAAACAAACTCAAATTTCTCAGCAAACACATTAACCCAGACCAGTCCTACTCAATGAGGCATAACTCCTCACACTCACAGAATTTTGCCAAGCCAATTTACAAAATTACAGTAAAGACATAAACTTATAACTTTTATGTTTTACACTTTACCAAATTATTTCTTTAAGATCATGCAATTATCATCACAAAATCCTGCAACTGCAAATCAGAAATTTTGAAATTTTCAAACATTCATATTTGAAATTAATCAACTCTCCAAACATACAATTTAATAAAAATACAACAAAATTGACAGATATTACAAAGACATATATATAATTCAACTATTATCCAAAATATTACTTAAAAGAGTCTTCTTGTGGAGAAGGAAATCAAGAAGCTCTATCTTCAGGATTAACTCTCTCTTGAGCTAAGCTAGAACCTAAAATCCACATAAGAGTGGTGAGCCTTCAACTCAGTAAGATGTGAACAATCAGAATGAATAATTTATATAGAATACTTAAATAGCAAATCTTGAATATGTACCAGAGTACTAGAAAGAAATCTTAACATATACATTAATATCATAAGTGCTTACAAAAGGTAGCACTATCCAATCATTTCATAATACAAATATGAATATCAAATCATGATTTTTTTTAAGAACATAAATGCCTATAAAGAATGGCATTATCAAGTAAACATAACATAGAACTGATATTATATCATAACGTTTGGGTAGCCTTGCTACCTTCATGTGGCACATATGCTTACGCAGGCATATGTCTAGAGCTTGTGATCTCCTCTAGGTGGAACACTGATACTATACCCTATCAATCAGATTTCCTTTGTGCACATTAGACTAATGAATTAACTCTCATTGGGAAAAGCGTTTTATAATGTATGTTCCGTGATATACATATCAAGTATTGGTTCAACAATAATTAAAAGTGATCAAGAGATCATAATATATAAATAACATATCATATTATTCATAACAAATACTTATTAATAAACTTGGTCCAAGGAAAATAACCAAGTCATTATCAATATTCAAAGATTGTATTTAAGGAGGGTTTCAACAAATTGAATTCATAAATAATTTATACATATATATATATGAATATAATACAGTTTAGCAAAAATTCTCATATGGAGAATCATACACATGAAACGAAATCCACACTTACCTCTTAGCACTAAAAAGCTTTCTAGTCAAGCTCAACTCTTGCTTAAATCCAAAAGATCCTTAATTCCTTGAGTTCTCTTCTCCTAAATAAAAATCCTCAAAATTCCAAAATTTAGGGTTTTCTCAAAACAATCACATAAAATAATCCTCCATAAATTCTAAGCTCCTTAGAGTCTCTATAAATAAATTCTAGCATTAATTTAATAATTAATAGAGGATGAATAATAATTATAGAGAAAATTTACTATTCACATTACTGTTCATCCAAAAATCATAAATCTTTATACTACTAAATTTAACCATAATTATTAGCCATTAATACTCATAAAAGATCACCCACAACTTAAAAATAACTATTCTAGCTAACAAAAAACTTAACTCAAGCTAGAGAGAAGATTTGAGAAAATTACTTTATTTTCTCCTCCAAAGAAATTTTGAAGAATTTAGCTTGAATTAATGCTCTTATAGTCTTTAATTTGTGTTTTCTAGCATTAATAAGGCTTAATTAGAGTATTAAAATCTTAGAAATAAAGAAAAATGACTTATGGTTGAGAGAAATAGAAAATGGAAAAGAAGAAAGAAGAAGAAGAAAGAAAGAAGAGGAAAAGGAAGTGAAGAAGCTACTACCCAATAAAATCTCGAGTTTACTGTTCACGCTACTGATCACTGTGACTGTTCATAGTACTGTTCATGTGCATTGTTCACGATTACTATTCACATGCACTGTTCACGACAGAAGCTGAAAAATTCACTTCGGCAGTACATGCTAAACCAACTCTATCTTGAGCTACAAAAGTCTAAATGCCTCGATTCTTCATTCTAATTAAACTATACACATGAGACTATAACATATTCCAAATTCTTTCTTTAAAGCCTTGAATATAAATTTACAAAATTCTGCGCAAACACAAACTCTGAAATTCAAATCAAAACAAACAAATCTCACTTCCAAAACAAACATTCCATAACAAATCTTATATACATCAATACAAGAATTTCATAATACATACAAGCAAAAGAAATCTCATGTATTACATTCTCCCCCTCCCCCCCCCTTAATGAAATTCATCCTCGAATTTAAAAAATTTACCTTAAACTTGAAATAGGTGGGGATACTTAGCTTGCATGTTCAACTCACTCTCCCAATTGCATTCTTCCATAACTTGGTTCTTCCATAAGATTTTAACCATTGCTATCTCTTTGTTCCTTAGCTTCTTAATCATCCTATTAACAATAGCTATTGAAACCTCTTCATAAGTCAAGTCTTGCTGGAATTCTACATCTTGAGCTTGCAACACATGGGAATGATCTGCAACATATTTTCAAAGCATGGAAACATGAAAGACTGGATGCACATTGTCCAAGTGAGGTGGCAAGGCTAATAGGTAAGAGACTTTTCCAATTTTATCCAACACCTCAAATGGCCTAATGTACCTCAAAGATAGCTTGCCTTTCTTACCAAATCTTAGAACTCCTTTCATAGGTGAGACTTTCAAAAACACTAAGTCACCAACTATGAAACGAATATCTTTTCTCTTAGGATCGACATAGCTCTTTTGCCTACTAAAAGTAGTCTTCAATCTTTCTCCGATGATAGGGACCTTTTCTACTGTATACTGAATCAATTTAGGCCCTTCAATATGCTTCTCTCCTACTTCATCCCAGCACAAAGGAGACCTACATTTTTTACCATACAAAGCCTCATAAGGAGCCATCTTATTGGTAGAATGGTAGCTATTATTGTAGGCAAACTCTATCAAAGGCAAATGCTTATCCCAATTACCTCCAAAGTTTATAATGCACATTCTCAACATGTCTTCTAGAGTTTGGATGGTCCTCTCTGATTGCCCATCTGTCTGGGGATAAAATGTCGTGCTGAAATCAAGCTGAGTACCCAAAGACTTTTGTAGCTTCTGCCAAAATCTCGATGTGAACTGGGCTCCTCTATCAGAGATAATAGAAATTGGAATCCTATGGAGTCTTACTATCTCATCAATATACATCTGTGCATACTGAGAAGCTTTGTAGGTTGTCTTGACTGGCAAGAAGTGAGCTAACTTGGTCAATCTATCCACAATTACCTAGATCAAGTCATGCCCACTTGAAGTATGTAAAAACTCTATAATAAAGTCCATAGTTATCCTTTCCCACTTCCACTATGGCAGTGGCAACTGTTGAAATAGACCTGGAAGCTTTTGATGCTCAAATTTAACTTGTTGAAAAGTCAAACATCTTGCCACAAACTCTGCCACATCCTTCTTCATCCCACTCCACCAATAAGAACTCTTGATGTCATGGTACATCTTTGTAGCACCTAGATGAACACTATAGCTGGAATGATGTGCTTCCTTAAGAATCACATCTTTTAAACCATCGATTGCTGGAACACATACTCTGCTACTAAGTCTCAACATGCCATCTATCATAGCAAAACCTAGAGCTTTCTTTATTCCCACATCTCTCTTCATTTTCACATACTAAGGATCTCTATCTTATGCCTCTCTGATCCGATCAATAAGCACTGGCTTGACTTGGAAACATGCTAGAAGCACTTCTGCATTTGACAAGTCAAAACTGATCCCCACATCATGCAAACTCTACAACTCACTCAACAAAGGTCTCTTACTCACCTGAATATGGCTAAGTTGTCCAAAGACTTCCTACTCAAAGCATCCACTACCACATTCGCCTTTCCTAGATGGTATAAAATCTCACAATCATAGTCTTTAAGTAACTGCATCCATCTCCTTTGCCTAAGATTTAGGTCTTTCTGCTGGAAGATATACTTCAAACTCTGATTATTTGTAAAGATCTCACACTTCTCTCCATACATATAATGTCTCCATAATGGAGATCAACAAGATTTGATATTTTCCATATTTGTATTTGTATATTTTGGTATTTTTATTTTCCTTAATTACTTTTAATAGAAAACTTAGTTTTAGGCGTTATTTAAGGTATTATATTAGTTTTGATTTGTTTCTCTATTTAAGTTAGTTTTGATTTATTTCCTTATTTATGTAAATTTGGTTATTTGTTTTCTTTTGGGTATAAATTACCATATTATATTCAATGCATTATCCGACTCATGATCATGATCTTCATGCTCTTCCTCACTATGAGAATACACAAGAATGTCATCTATAAACACTATAACAAACTTGTCCAAAAATGGTTTGAATATCCTATTCATGAGATCCATGAAAGCAGCTGGCACATTTGTCAATCCAAAAGGCAACACTAGAAACTCATAGTGACCATATCTCGTTTGGAAAGCAGTCGTAGACACATCTTCATTCTTAATCCTTAACTAATGATAACCAGACCTCAAGTCTATCTTGGAGAAATGACCAGCACCCTGGTCAAACAAATCATCTATCATTGGCAAAGGATACTTATTTTGAATGGTGATCTTATTGAGTTGCCTATATTTGATACACAGTCATATAGATCTATCCTTCTTTTTCACAAAGAGTATAGGAGCACCCCAAGGAGAACTGCTGGGTCGAATGAATCCTTTATCAAGTATATCCTGCAACTGAGTCTTTAATTCTCTTAACTCTACTGCTGTCATATGGTATAGAGGAATAGAAATTGGACTAGTGCGAGGAAGCAACTCAATATCGATCTCAATTTCTCTATCCGGTGGCAACCCAAGTAACTCATTAGGAAATACATCCGAAAACTCACTAACAACAAGAATCTGCTGAAAATCTTTCACTTCCTTGCGAGTATCACGGATGTATGCCAAATATCCTTAGCAACCTTTCCTCATCAATCTCCTCGCCTCGATGGCGGATATCACATTATAGGGTACTTCACTCCTTTCCCCTTGCAACTCAAATTCCTCACCCGAAGGTGGCTTAAATACTATCTTCTTCTCATGACAATTTATGGATGCATAAAATTTAGACAACCAATCCATGCCCAAAATCACATCAAACTCAAGCACCGACAACATAATCAAATCTGACTCTAAACTCTTACCATCTATGCTAACTATGTAACATGGATAAAAGTGTTGAACCTCCATCTCTTCCTTGAAAGGAGTAGATACAACCAAAGCATTCTCAAGCAATACTTATAGGATATTCAACTTTTTAGCAAAACTAGGCGAAACAAAAGAATGCAAAACTTCTGAATCAAAAAACACTGTCGCATTTAAAGCTTGGATCGAAAGAATACCTATGACCATAGTGTTAGAAGTCTGCACCTCTTGTTGTGTTAAAGTAAATACTCTCCCTCTACCTCTGCCCGAAGGTGTCTGAACTGCAGTCTGACCAACTGTCTGACCTTAACTTCTGCATCCCTCTTACACATTAAAAATTAGACATACAAGCTAGGGAACTTACACATCTATCTATCTATCTAATAGTTGAGAAACCTATAACTCTGATACCACCTCTGTCATACCTCAAAACCACTGGTGCGATGGTCCTAGGGTAAGGGTAGACATAAGGCCACCGTACACCCGTAGAACTTTTAGCTAACCGGATCAAACATATAATACATACTTGCATCATGCCAAACATCCATATCTTATTTATATCTCCTCAACCTGATATGACATTTCCTCTTGTTCCTTATCGATCAAAAGATAATTCTAACATCAATATGGAACAAGGGAAAGTCTACAATGCCATTCATGGCAATAAAAGAATAAGCAACATCACACACATCTACGGAGCTTCTAAAAGTATACTTCTCATAGACATGAATACATATATATAATTCAACTATTATCCAAAATATTACATAAAATAGTCTTCTTGTAGAGAATGAAATCAAGAAGCTATGTCTTCAGGATTAACTCTCTTTCGAGCTAAGCTAGAACCTAAAATCCACAGAAGAGTGGTGAGCCTTCAACTCAGTAAGATGTGAACAATCAGAATGAATAACTTATATAGAATACTTAAATAGCAAATCTTGAACATGTACCAGGGTACTAGAAAGAAATTTTAACATATACATTAATATCATAAGTGCTTACAAAAGGTAGCATTATCCAATCATTTCATAATACATATATGAATATCAAATCATGATTTTTTTTTTAAGAATATAAATGCCTATAAAGAATGGCATTATCAAATAAACATAACATAGAACTGATATCATATCATAACATTTGGGTAGCCTTGCTACCTTCACGTGGCATATATGCTTGTGCAGGCATATGCCTAGAGCTCGTGATCCCCTCTAGGTGGATCACTGATACTATACCCTATCAGCCAGATTTCCTCTGTGCTCATTGGACCAATGAATTAACTCTTATTAGGAAAATCGTTCTATAATGTATGTTCCGTGATATACATATCAAGTATTGGTTCAACAATAATTAAAAGTGATCAAGAGATCACAACATATAAATAACATATCATATTATGCATAACAAATACTTATTAATGAACTTGGTCCAAGGAAAATAACCAAGTCATTATCAATATTCAAAGATTCTATTTAAGGAGGATTTTAATAAATTGAATTCATAAATAACATATACATATATATATGAATATAATATACTTTAGCAAAAATTCTCATATGGAGATTCATACACATGAAATGAAATTCACACTTACCTCTTAGCACTAAAAAGCTTTCTAGTCAAGCTCAACTCTTGCTCAAATCCAAAAGATCCTTAATTTCTTGAGTTCTCTTCTCCTAAATAAAAATCTCCAAAATTCCAAAATTTAGGATTTTCTCAAAATAATCACATAAAATAATCCTCTGTAAATTCTAAGCTCCTTAGAGTCTCTATAAAGAGCTGGTGTTGAATGGTGTTGGTGGTGTTAGGGTTATGAATGCTTCGAGGGTACTTTCATTTTGGGAATGGAGGCTAACATATGGGGTACCGATGAACAGAGAATCATCAAGCATATGGTTAACGATGAACTGAAAATCGGATCAACGATGTGTGGGCTACCATTAATGTCTGATTGCTGAGAGAGACAAAGTGAGAGATTCATTTGTGGATCAACTGCTAATTTGCATAATCTCAACTTTGATTTTGTTTTTGTTGAAATGTTGGATTATTTTTGTTAAATTATGTTGTTTTTGGATTATAAGGTTAATAATGTGTAGATTATCATCTACCTTTGTAAAAATAAGATAAGATGTTTTAAGTTTGTAAATTTCAATATGAGACTCTTTCAAACTCAGACTCGTTAACACTTCACCCCGTTCTTTAATTTGTTGTTTAATTAGTATTTTAATTTTGAATTTTTGTTTTCAAAAAAGCTAATTATGCCATATGGATTAATAAAAATTCACGTGGAATTTTGTTTAGTATTCAAAAGTAATGGGATCCATAAATGTTATGTCAACACTCCCGTCATCATGATTAACGGTATTATAGACATAGATCTCAGACTTTTAACAGTAGTAACCCAAATTTCACAGACCCCAAAGTAAAAATGATCCAAATCACATAATATTTTGTTATACTTATCCCTATATAATGATAACGACAAAGATTTTGATATTGAAAATGACAATGTTAAAATGTGATTATGACATGATATGATATAAAAATATAAAAATGCCATATTTTCTTTTTGACATCGTGGAGTTGAGGACATAAGGATGATGCATATTGAGACTGTTTTTCTATGCAAATTGAGAATTTTGAGAAATTATTGAAATGTGAATTTGGTACTATTCATGTTGGGAATGAGATTAAAAATATAGAGAAAATTCTGTTAAAATTTTTATAAGACTAATAATTGTTAAACGGAATTTAAGTATTACAGAATGAGTTTAAGTATAAATGACTGATGATTGATATATTTAAGAATTCTATAAATATTCGATGATTTTAAATTTATCTATATTTTAGAACTATCATGTTGCCTACAATGGGACATGACAATGTTAGAAATAAGATTTTACAAATGATCAGTAATTTTGAAGTCATCCACGCTCTAAGAAAATTATATTTTGAAGTTAGGATGTGACATTAAGTCACCTTAGGAATTCCCTTTATGATAACCTTATTGCAGCTCACTTTAATCAATAGTCGTAAATAGCTATATTGATTGGAAATACAACACATGGCATTAACTTATTTGGATATTTTTCTTTCTTCTTTTTTTATTATTGAGGGATCATTTCACTGGTAGTCCCTGAAATATTGACTAATGCACATTATCGTCCTTAAACTTTAAAATGTAACACAAAAATCCTTCAACTTTTAACTTAGTTTTACTAGGAGTCCTTATCCGCCCAAAACTAATGTTATTTCTATTTTAACCCCCAAAGTCCTATTTTTCTTTCAAAGAAATCTAAAAACCCCCTCTTTTAGGCTCTGATACCATTCAAGTGAGTCTTCCCTCCCTCTAATTACTCTGTTAAGAGGTGAAATTACAGAGAGCTACTCCTAAAGATCTTTTAAAGGTTTTTTCTTTTATTTCTGATTTCTTTCAGCTTTTTATACTTATTGTGATAACAAGAGCTGGCAACAAGTCCTAAAGGGCCTTTGTTCTCAAGGAAAAATTCCTCAAATTCACTCTATCTAAGAGTCAACTCTACTAAATTTTTGAACAATTTATCTATGGAATTATTTAGAGAGTCTAAATGATCAATAATAGAATTTAATAACCCTATTACTAGATCCTTGCCTACACCATGATCTAGGTGATGACAATCAGGATAAGAGCAACCTGAAGAATTACTGGTCATCCAATAAACGTACAAAAGCACTAAGCCTTTCTAAATAATGGAAATTATTAAACTCAAGTTCTTGGTCTAGAAAATTTTTAAGTTCAAAATCTCGTTTATTAGGCTTTTCAAATCTTTCAATCCTTTCTATAGCAACAGGTAATTCTCTTATTCTTTGTTCATATAAAGTAAAGAAAGGATCTTGCAGTCTAAGACTGGCACTCAACTCTTCCCTCCTAACTTGAGTTAAAGTTAGACCTCTAAGCCAATTGTTATTAGCAAATCGGGTGGAAGACATAAATATTTAATTTTAAAATTAAAACATTTATAAAATACATACCTTTATAGACTGGGTCTACTAAGCTTCCGCAATAGCTTTAGCCTTCCTTCCAAGCTCATCACCAGCAATCTCTTCAGAGAGATATGGAGGATATGACTTACTGCCCTTTCTTGGTTAGGTCTTACTGCAACACTCCTGGATATCAAACCATTTTGAAGAATGAAAGGTATATAGAAGCAAAATAATCACACAGATAAAGACTTGACAAAGATTGTTCTTTAAAGAAACTCTTTATTTTATTTCACTTCCTTCTTCCTTAAGCTGAAGGGGTATATATAAACTTTTTACAAACGAAGCTAGTGTATGTATTACTATTTGCCAGCTCAAAAGAGAAATAATACAATAATTAAGATGGGTAGCTGGAATAGTATACCAGCTTTAAAACATTTCAAAATAAAATGGACAGTTGGTGCTTCTAGTACTGTTTTCTAGCTGTATTTATTACAATAATTAAATAAAGACAAAGACTGCTTTAATTGTGCAACTAAGAAGTCAGTCCTTATCTAGGGATACGTTCTTTTCATCGAGACCATAAATTTTAAAGCTACTATGGCAGACAGTGCTTTAATATTTGCAGCAACTTCTGAAAAGTAATTCCTCAATTATCACGTTGAGGCTGACGTCATGGATGACGGTTTTTGTCACTCCATCTGTGAGTTGCTAACTGGGGCATCCATGCTTTCTCTTAGTTCTGCATAACCCATAGCCATTTCTTCTGCAACACGTTGCTCTCTGAACTGAGCAACCTTCTTACAAACCTTCATGGTTTCAGATTGGAAATCCAAACTTGGATCTAAATCTACTAGTCTCAGAAATAATTTTTGTACTTCTTCTCATCCCTTGATCATGGACAATACTCTTGTAATGGGAGTATATTGGGACCAAATTATAATAAATACTTTACCATCTCCGAGAAGGACATAATTACTTGCATAGATTGCTTTCTCCAGGCTAGCTTTGAAATTTTCAATTCTCATAGCTTGGGTAATAATCTTGTTTTCTTTATACATGGTAAAATAAAAATATAAGTTTTGATTATTAACCTTCTGTGGCTCAACAAATTCCTTAGCCATAACAGGATGAAGATCTCAAATTTGATAAGGATAACAAACAGTTCTGTCCTCACCATAATTCATAATTGTGCTAACAACATAACTGGTAATTATTCTTGAATCTGAACTCAAGAACTCTAAGGATTCCTGCATAATATTTGGAAGTGATTTACATAGATCTTTATCGTTTCTATTGATCTCGATAATTTTTGTCAGTCCTGCATCTGTGTAGCGGAGACTATCTTTCGCCATTTCTGAGGAAATTCTCAGATTTAGGCCTCTATATCCTTGCCAATAGATGTATGGGTGTAACATAGAGCATTCTTTGAAAGAATGATCTATCGAGTCTACTTTCTTAATTTTTCTGGTATAGGCCACTTTTGGCAGAATGTATGAACTCATTTCATCAAGAAGTCTATCCCTTTCCATTACTAGTTGAAGGAAATCTTCTTCATCCTTTTTACGGATTTCAAGTTGTTTTTTTAAATAAGAAATATATGAAACAACTTCATCTGCAAAAGTGTTATAATTGCTTGAAGTTTTTTTTGGATAATCCTTCATGCAATCCAGAACACAACATAGATCCGTCTTTTGAAAGACCATAATCGTACTTAATGAAGTACCAGGCATTTTCATCCTTGCAGGTGTTAGAAACCTCAGGGTTATCCACCCTCATGATCTTCATGAATTCTTCATGAATGTCATCATATTCATTTTCAGATTCTTTCATTGTGACTTTCTTAGGCGATTGTTGTTTTTCCTGTTTTTTGAATTCAATAAAAATAATATCCCAATTTAAATCATCACAATCAGGATTTTCATCCTCAAAGCTTTCTTCAGCTTTATCCTCTTTATGAGTTTGGTTTGGAATCTATGAAGATTCACTGACTTTTCCACTAGCCTTGTGTTTGTGATCTAACAGATCACTAGAGTTTTTATAACTCTCCTCCTGTAAAGGAGTTTGATTCAGAATGTCTAACTGTTCACTGGCACTTTCAGAAGCCTTTTGGTTTAGAACTCTAGATTCCTTGGCACTGCCACTAGCCTTTTGGTTTGGAACCACTGAAGGTTTATCGGCCTTTCCACTAGCCTTCTTTGAGCCATTATGGCTACCTTCCTATGAAGGAGTTGGGCATTGCGACCTTCCCATAGCGGCCCCTTCACCTTCATCTTTTTGATGAAGTTCTTCTCTGAATCTTTTACTTGTTTAAGAGTAAGGCCCAATTTTTTGGCTTTTTTTTCATAAAAATCTTCAGGGACTCGAGCTTTTGGGGCCAGAGGATTTCTCTCTTTGTTCTTTTGGATCAAGGATTTCTCCTTGGACTTTTCGTTAACCCTTTTTGGGCTAACCAGTTCTTTTGAACTCGTTGGCTTCTTCTTAGAACACTCTGTAGAGATATGTCCTTCAAATTTACATATCCAGCACATAACATCTTTTGATGCTATTTTTCTTTTCGTTCTTGAAGAACCAGAGCTATCACTCTCGGGATCTTTTTTCCCCTTTTCAACTTTCTTCGTGCATTATTTTTGAGTGTGACCCTCTCTTTTGCAGATCCAACATAACTTATTTTTGGCAGCAGGGTCCATTTGTAAAATTAGACAATTCACGAGAAAGAGAATCAACTATTACATTTTTATCAGAAGGAATATATTCAATATCATACCTGTAATAGCTAAACCATTCTTGCAATCTTAAAAGTCTAGTTTGCCTTGCCTCTTTAAGATTTAGATTCATAAATCCTTTTACATAGGTTGAATCTGTTCTAATTACAAACCTTTTAGGAGTCAGGAAGATGTAAAAGGCTTTTATACAATTTTTAACCGCTAAGACTTCCTTTTCATGAATTGGATAATTAATTCTGGTTTCCTACCTTTGATTTTTAATACTGCTCCTCAGGATTTTTCTAAAGCATCTGCCTCTAGGACTAACTCATCTGTATCTGCTGGTAAATTAAGACAAGGCAAACTTTTCATTTTATTTTTTACCTGGATGACAACCTGAGTGTCCTCATTATCCCAAAACCAAGAAACTTTATCAGATGTTTTCTTTGATATTCTTCCTAAGTCTTTGGATAAGTTTTTCACTAATTTTCTAGCATAATTAGATATTTTCTTTGATATTCCTCCTATCTTCTAGTTCGTCTGGAAAGTTAATGAGTTTTTCAGAAATGTGGCTTTGTAGCGTAATTTTCCCTTTTTCAATTTCCATTCCTAAAAAATTTATATTTTCCTTAAACCATTCTATCTTTCTTTCAGATAAAATCATACCTTCATGTTTGAAGATATCAGTCACTTGTTCAAGATGACTCGTGTGTTCTTTTTCATTATTACTAAAAACTAACACATCGTCTATATAGACCACACAAATTTTTTTCAATGCTTTAAATGCATTGTCCATTTTGTGTTGAAACACTCCTAGAGCATTACTCAGGCCGAATGGCATTACTAACCATTCATACATCCCTTGAGGTGCATTGAAGGCTGTTAAGGCTACATATTCTTCTTCCATCTTTACCTGCCAATAACCACTTTTTAGATCAAATTTAGAAAAGATAGAAGGTTGTTTAAGACTTACCCTATCTATGACATCACCCGCTGTAGGGATTTTATAACTATCATCCTTTGTTGCTTTGTTTACTTAACGATAGTCTATAACCATTCGTGCTTTTCCTCGTACCTACTTTGTATGGTTTATTACCATAAAGGCTGGACTAGAATGCGGACTATTACTATCCCTAATCAAACCTTTTTCTAGTAGTTCAGGAATCTGCTTGTCAAATTCCTCTATCATCTCATTGGTATATGTTATATTTCTAGTTCTAATGATAGTGCTGGGATCTTTCAGTTCTAATTTAGCAGTTATGCCATTTAGCACCCATAACTTTAGCGAGTCTTCACTAAAATTATCAGTTAGCTTTAAAAGAAACTTTTCCTACTTAGTTCCTTTTAGCTGAGGATGTGTAATAAGTTTTTCTATCACACCTTATGTTTTAAAACACAATTCTTTTGATTCTTGATTAAATAAACAATCTAGCCAAGTTTCACCACGCTAGGCTCACACTCTGAATGCTTGTTCACATGGCATAGATCCACACAATTCTGATATTTTAACTGGATAAAATCCAAATTTTAATTTTTTTTAGGATTTGACAGAGATGTGATTTTTACACCTCCAATTGAGATGTAATTGTTGTCCTGCACAAAAGGTCTATTTTCTTTTTGCCCTTTTAGGAAAGCATTTCCTAAAATGATATCTGCGTCAAGATCAGGGAATGCCAGGACCTTATCAATAGTAAGCTTTTGTCCACTGATGATAATAGGAACTTGTTTTGCAAACTGTGTTACCAAGTTCAGTTCTCCTCCTGCCATACGTAGTATCATTGGCTGGGACAATGGTTTCCACCATTCATCAGGGAGTGCATTGGTTCTAGCACTAGTGATTGTTGCACCTGTGTCAACTAACGCATCCAAATAGTAATCATAATAACCAGAGAATTTAAATGTTAAAGAAATATATGTACTCAAACCTGATTCTTCTATACTGAATATCTTTGATGATGCCATGGTATCAGGACATACCATCGTCCAAACATCCTCGAAAGGAATTGACCGTTGTTGAGAAATTTCCTGTATATCTTTTACAACCTCAAGGATTAATGTTAGATGCTTAATCGTTCTTGCATTTTCCCTAATTTCTTCATCTTCATATACAGGTAAGCTTATAGTTCTATATCCTACAATGGTTCTACTATCTGAAGATGATTGTGCTTCTTCCTGGACTGGTGTCTTAGCAATTTCTTCTCTAATTACTGAAGAAGTGAAATTACTTCTAGGTAATCGAGGAACATGGTATGATCTTCTAGGAGGATCAAAAATCCTAAGATTTCTCATAGGTTCTTCTAGGATTAAGATGATATTTCTACCTCTTTGTGTGATTTGAGAGGAACCTATTGATCTTGATGTTTCTACTAGTTCTTGGAGAACCCAACTCCTAGGCCAGGATAACTCTAAAGGATTAATTTCTTTTCTATGGAACTGCCTATAGTTATCTAAACCTTCATCGAATAACTCTATGATTTTAGAGATATTCCTCACTCCAGGATTGGTAGTATTAATCAGCCTAAAAATTATCCTAGTGTGATATGCTAAATATTTAGCCTGGGAATTCATTATGTTCATATTCATAGATTTAATCCTAAGTGATAAAGAATTACCCAAACACTTATCCTTTACTGACATCATATAGTTAGGATAAGTCTGGAACCAAATTAGTCCATGTGCAAGGTTAGTTTGGACCTCTGATATTAGCTGGTCTTGGAATAAATTTCATCTTTTGTCTAGCACAGCTGCTATCACAGGACTATCTGCTGGCAAATTGAACAGCGGTATTAGTCCTATTTGGACAAGACCAATATGAATATATTAATATGTTTCCTTTGATTTAGTTACTAATTCTCTTATTTATGATAAATTGATCAAAGGGATGTCCAACGTTTCTAGTTCTGTACTAGAAACCTGAGCTGTGGATTCTGATTGGGAGATATCTACTATTGACCTAAAACTAAATTTAGATTTGTTGTAAATAGTATTGATATCTACCTTTGGGAGTTTCCATTCTAGGCAACTTTTGGACGGATCATCGTACTGGAAAGATTCTTCCTGTACCAGGGAAGTATCTATAGGGATCATCTCTTCATCTATGGGTCCTTCTTCCACATTCATCATGAATAGCTGGGCTATCCACATATCAGATTCATCTATATCAGTTGCATATTTAGAAACTACTTCATAAACAGAATCTATTTCAGAATCTATTTCAGAATATTTATCTTCTTCTATTGGTTCATAGACAAGATTTTCATCTTCGACGAAAATTCTTCTAAGATTTTCTTTTCGCTTGTTCTTTTGTGGACATTCATTTGCTTTGTGATCCTTCGAACTACAAATCCGACAACAAGAATAATTGCTAATTTGTTTCCCTTGCGGGCACTTAGGGACTCTATCATATTTTTTCTTAAAGGCATCTATCCTATCTTTATCCCTATGGTTGGTTTTCCTTCTAATAAACCTAGAAGGTTTATTAAACCTTTTTTTGTTGTTTCTTTCATTTTTCGATATTCTTCTTTTTCTATATCCTTTAAATTTTTTCTTTCTGGAATCACAAGAAGGACATCCTGTTTCAGATCTTTTTCCTATTCCTTTTTCATTTGTTGTAGTACACCCGTACCTACCAGGAACATATTCAATCTGAGAGCAACAACTTTTGTTTAAATAAGGAAGATGTTTTGTGTCTTGTCTTACTTGAAGTTCAGTGCATGCCTTTCTCAAGGCATACCTAACTGCCTGTATCTTACCTCCAAATCCATCAACCACTTTTTCTTCCTTTAGGAGGAGTTGATAGGCATTTTTTGTTACCTCTGGCCATGGTTCTGGGAGCTTAGCAAAAAAACAATGTTGACACGTAATTTTGAGCATTAAGATTAAGATTATAATAATATTTCTAGAATTCACATGCATAGTTATCAAAATAACACATGTCACATATTTGTAGTTTCATCAATGCCATTAAGGACTGTTCTCTTTCTAATGATTCTATTGATATTGAGAAACCACAAAACTCTTTTTTTAGGGCATCTACTAGAACTGCTTTCCTAATTTCATCTCTAATAGAGGTTTGAATTACTAGCTGATCCCAAAATTTTTTAGCATTGCCAACCATGATGGCTTTGCAAAGTTCGTAGGTGGCCTCAGTTGAGTAGCTTCCTACTCTAGTTGTAAACCTGATCATGGTAATCCACTCATCTATTCTTTCAGATGCATGCTTTTCACAATCTAGATTTAGAAAAGCTACTGGGGTGATAACGGGCCTTAATGGATTATCCCTAGGCTGAAATTCTGGTTTTGTTCTATGGGGATAGTTTGGTTTATATTTTGCCCTCTTCGTAGCAAGAAGCTCATTAAATGTTCTATCATCTAAATGCAAATGAGTTTCTTCTACCAGACCTAGAGATTTTCTAAGGTCTTCAGCTGCTTTGCTACTTTCTTTATTAGCAGCTCTAATGTCAGGGACAACAATATAAAAACTATTTTGTCTTTCCTTAATTGCAAAATCTCTTTTTCAGAAAGAGGTCTTTTCAAAGCTCTTTCTCGCTCAATTACATCAAACCTATCATTCACCAATTTTCCTACTTCTTTTGCTAAAACACTTCTTTGTTCTGGTGAATCGCCTATGTTTTTTGTTGCATGCAACTGCACAAGGAGAAGGCTCACTTCATTATGAATATTCTGAAATGAAGTCAATTCTGAAGGATTAGAGCTGACACTTTCTTCTCTATCTAATTTTTGCATTTTTATCTAGAACTACTGGGTGTATTTTCAATGTTTTTTCGATTTTCTAAAAATGTTACCCAATTGTCTAGACCTGGAGAATTTTCTCAAAGAGCAAGAAAAAAGTCAATTTTTCTGAAATGCAATCTTTTTCAAATTAAATAATCCTTTTTAAGATTATCACTCTAACTTGAAATTCTAGAAGTCACCAAAGGAGTATCTTGATCTAAAATGGCTAATTGATTAAAAACCGGATACTGCCCTTCTAGAAATTCAATTATGTTTGATACACCACAATATTCATGGGCAATATAATTTTCTAAGGGAGTATTTCTATAAATAGAATCAATTCCAATTAATTCGTCCCTATACTTAATTCTTCCACAAACCCAAAAATATTCCCACTGTATCAAGGGATGCTCTCTTCTCTCTGAAATTGAAAAGTGTTTTATACTATTATATGCTCTTTCAGGGATTAAGGAATTTCCTCCAAAAATTTCATCCATAAACTAGCAAATTAAATAAATTTTAGACCTATATGAACAGTATTTTGAAAATCAGGGACCAAAATGTAATTAAATGTTTATTTCTGAAAAATGACTTTTATGTTTTGAAAAATAAAGTTCAGCGACTTTATCATTACAAATTAAAGCTAAAGGACTATAAAGTATGTTAGTCACAAGTTGAGGGACTATGACTGAAACTATCCCATTATTGAGCGTTGACGGAGTCTCTCGGGGATGAGGATATACACAGACACACTCAATTAAAAAAAAAAAAAAAATTCATATGTGTGTATTTGTATTATGTTAATTTATTACCTTTTAAATTTATTTGGATGTTCCTTCTCTCTGTACGGATTTAAAAAATATTTTATATATATATTTAGATTATATTAATTTGTGACCTCAAAAATATATTTAAGTACTCCCCCTTAAATTTATAAAAAAATAATGTTATAACATTTATTAATTAAATTCATCAACAAATATAAATAAGCAACCTAATAATTAAAAACACTTAAATATAAAGAAAAATTTATTATGCAAATTCACAAATAAATATAAATGTATAGCCTGCAATCATTAGCAACCATGTGATTATTAAAAAAAATAAAAATAAAATTCAATTACCCTGCTCATCAATTACCATTTTTTTTGTTCGTTTATATTTATGCCTCTTCCAACTTATGTTCTATCATTTTATTTTCTCTTTTAAATTTTCTTTTCATTCCTTCTATTCTTATTTTTTTTTTTTTTAGTTACAATTAAATTTTTTTCTAAACTTTAAGTCAACTTAATCTTTTATTAAATAAATTTGAATTTGTCTCTAATCTTAATTATGTCTTATTGATAATAAGTAAACAATAATTTTATAAATTATTTAAATTTTATTATTAAAACTAAATTTTTTTGATATTTTTTTCTATATAATATATCAGATTTTTTACATTGCTATTTTGATAATAATTTTTTTTAATATTCAATATGAAAAGCTTTAGAGTTAAATCAAAAATTAAATTATTTATTTTTTATTTATTAATTTTTTTAAAATTTATATACTTATATTAAAATTAGATTAGAAATTATATTATTTGTTTGTTTATACAACTTATCAATATAATTTTTTAATATATTTATTTTTTAAAATTTTTTATATTAAAAAATATAATATAAATAGATATCCTTGGCCGAGGATCTTGGCTACGCCACTATTGTGGAGTATTTGAGTTTGAAAGTCATATCCGCTTAACCATTTTCTTTTATTCGTTCTCTGCACGTGTTATAGAATTTTAATCTAATGATACCATTTTCTTTTACTATTTTTCTTCGCGCGTCAGAGAATTTTATTTTAATGATAAAATTATTCAAGATGATGACAAGGTTTTACTTATATATTTTTATACAATTAAGTGCTAATATTTTAAAAATCTGCCAAATTCTTTCACAATGAGTCATATACTATATCATAAAATTGAAAAATCCGTTTTAAATTCTTTTAAGAGCATGTTGATTTTAAATAAATATCAAATTAATATATATTAAAATTCATTGATTCAAAAAAATACTGAAAATTAAAATAAAAAACTTTCACACAGAAATATTATTTTAATTCAAATAAAAAACTGTCACAACCCTAAGATTTTTATGACTATATATATAGAAAATAACTTTTAGAAAATTCTAAAAATCTAATATGATAATTTATTCCGAAAAATAAAATAAATCACCAAATTTATATATATAAGAAAACAAATCAAAACTAATTTAAATAAGAAAACAAATCAAAACTAATATAATAGCTTAAATAGTGCCTAAAAATAAATTTCATATTAAAATTAAATAAGAAGAATAAAAAATACCAAAAATACAAAAATATAAATATGAAAAAATACCAACTCGTGTTAGTCTCCATCAAATATTCATATATAAAAATATATAATTGAGTTTAAGACTTGTTTATAATTTTTTTCTCTTTATAGAAGTTAAGTAATTTTTTTTTAAAAAATAAATTTATATGAAGTAACCTCATTAATTTTTTTATATTATTATTTTTTTATAAATTCTGATAAAATTTACACAAATTAATGTATTTATATTTTTTTTTTATCATTCTTTTAATTAACCTTATATTTATTTATATTAATAATTAAAATTATCATAAAGTAATATTTAAATATAATTCAATGATAATAATAATATAATAACATCCATATTATAAAATATTCCAAGAAAATATAAGCTAAGCAAATATATATATATATATATATATTAAAATTCAAATAACGAGAGTTCATAACTAAATTCAAATAACGAGAGTTCATAACTAATCTATAATTAATACATATTAAAAAATTTAATTTTAAATACTGAATAATATTTTCAAACACCAATAATATTATTTTACCTTTTAATTTTATTTATATCCAACAAGTCTTTGATAGTGCTTGAAAGCAATTACTTGTCTAACTTGGCTTTGAAAGTTATTACTTGTCTAACTTGGCTTTATCATTTCTATTTTAACTTGTATATAAACATCATAATCGCAGCTCTCAACAGATAGGTTATTTTTGCAATCACAATTCAAGAGATCTTTACATCTTGTTTGATCCGATTTGTGCATGCGACAGATCATCCTTCTTGGTACTGTTTTTTTCCTTTAGACTCCGTCTTACACTTGACATTGGGTGATGGCCAAAGACTTAGTTTTAAAAGTAATGATTGAAAGTTTTTGATAGACTAAAAAATAACCACCTGATGTTGTGAAGATATGGGTATTTATTATATCTGTTAGCAGCCAACTAACAATTTTCAATTTCTAATAGTTAGATCAACCTATATATTTTTGTAGCACACCAAAGATTATAATAGTAATTGTATATACTGTATGAATAATAAACTTGTTAAGGTTTTAGGTCAAGCAATATGCGATTACTTGAAACATTATATTCTAGATATCTAATTTGAAATCCTTAGCATGCTGCTCCTAACTAGCATATATGTAGGATTACACTAAGGTTAAATCAGTTAATGGGCTCTTACCCATTAGGTCCACTACAAAGGTTCATTATCTATTAAGACTTATATTAGAATATATATTAGGGTTATTTAATATACCTAACAATCTCCTCCTATGTTCTACATATAGCACTTTTCAATAGATAGATAATATAATGTTCAAAACAAAATATTGAATCATCATATCACAAAAAGATTCATTACTCAAAATATGAATTCTTTAAGCACACTATCAATTTTAGAAACAAACTAAATTGAAGCAAATAAATTAAATATATTTGAATAATAAGTATACCAACATAGAGTTTTAGAATTTGACTAAACTCAATCAAAATGGGCATTTTCACTTGCAAGTAAACT
>CANXYC010765169.1:0-22823 GCA_948193065.1 Aleurites moluccanus | reverse complement strand
TTGGGCAAGTCAAATTTGCACCTAAACCTAACCTATTGGCTTGCCATTGTATGCCCACCAAGTGTTTGATAAAATGCCTAGTTCATTTTGTCTTTGGCCTATTGTTTGCATTCTATAGGCCTACCATTTGAATGCCATTGTTGCCAGCGACATTGGCATGCCAATTGGCTTACCATTTTCCTTTGCCGAGTCAACTTTTGTACCATGTCTTTATTGATTACCAAACCATGTACCATTGTTTGTATGTCACCTATTACATTGCCATAGATCCTACTGATAATTGATTGATTGATATTGAGCTTATTGATATGGAGGATGCCATTTTTGTATAATGGTATCCATTGATATGTTGTTTCCTTGTATTAATCCTAATGTGGCTTGACAGAGCTATCGATCCGATAGGGTAGTGAAAAAATACTATCGGCGATGTGCACATTGTATTATTGGTATCCTAGCTAGGAGGGGTTACGGTCCTAGCCATAAGACCTGATCAGTCTTATGCTCATTGATATTGATATGCTACTGGAGACTATATGTTCACATATGGTCCATACTGATTTTACTGGAGATTGTATGATTTCATACAGTCCATCCCTTTATCTGTCTTTCCATATAATACCGAGCCTATACTTTGTTCTTTGGCTATACTGTAACCTATTATAGATTTTATATATTGTTATCTAACCTATTGGTACCATTGATCCATTGTTACCTGTTGTTTATTGATGATGCATATAGATTCACTGAGTATCTTATATACTCACTTTTTCTTTGTTTACCCATTTCAAGAGAGGAGTAGATTGTAGAATCCTGACGTCTGCCATCCGATGATTTCTGCTAGCAGTTCTGATGTATATATATTCTGATTCTATAATATTATTTTGATGTTCATAATCTAGCTGCTCCATGGGGTATGTATGGGTTATCTAGGAAATGAACATGTATATATTTATGTATCTGATGATATTTGATCATATATGATGAGTATATGATATGCTAGTATAACTGTTACAGCCAATTGCAATAAATTACAGAATAACAGAATGGATGGTAACTAACTAAAATGGATAATATATTGTGGTTTATAGATTGTGCATGAGATACTGGGTTCTACAGGTGCCGATCGCCATTGGCATCTTCCGCATCCTAGGACCGTCGCGATCCGGAAATGGGTCATGACAGAGGTGGTATCAGAGCTCTAGGTTACAGACAGTGGAATTTAGGTTACTGATGAATAGTACCCAAATTACAAAAGAATAGTGACTAAGTACAGAATGGGGTAGAATTAAGTATACCATGGAGCATAGGATTTCCTTTGTCGTCTACATTTCTATCATTTTCTGAGCATGTTTCTATTTTTTTTGTCAGATTACAGAGATGTCCGACAATAGGGACAGAGATGCCCGTGAGGCAGAGGTTGCCTCTAATGAGTCCTTGGTGAGGGAGATTATAGTTTCAAAGGGTTCTTCTAGATCCTGACGGACTTCAGAGGATACAGAGAGGGGTAATGACCCCTGGAGAGGGGAGATGATGAGGGGATTGATGGAGTTACGAAGAGAGATGGATGATTTGAGGCGGGAGCGTCAGCATGTACCTCCACCACCAGCTCCAGCAGTAGTGCCTCCACCTATAGTACCAGAGGCAGTTCCAGTGGCATCAGCTCCTATGCAATCAGTAGGGGTTCCTAGGGAGCCTACTATACAAGGAGGTTGTAGAGTGATAGAAGAGGGTGGTGTATCGATGTTTAGCTTTCTGAAGCTAAACCTGCCTGAGTTTAGAGGAGACAGAGGCAGTGACCCTGTGGATTTCTTAGAGAAGGTGGAGAAGGGTAGTGAGGAGACTACTATGTTTTGAGTTGAGAGCTGTGGAGCTGGTTGGGCTGTTACTAAAGGATAAGGCATGGACCTGGTTTTCTATGAGGATGGAGCCCAGGCTTTATAGTGAGCATCCACCCTCATCGGTTGAGTTTCGACAGGGTCTTATTGATGATTTTATTACTGAGGGGGTGAAGACCCGTAACCTTATTAGATTTGAGCAGTTAGAGTAGAGGGACAGATCTGTTGAGGAGTACGCGGAGGAGTTTATCAGGTTGAGTAGGTATGCTACTCATATTATTCCTACAGAGGCTGATTTGATCAGTAGGTTTTGCAGGGGTCTTCATGCTGCACTACTTAATGCTTTATTGGCTATTGAGTTTACTTCTCTAATGACAGTGATTGATAAGGCTACACAAATGGAAGAGAAGTATAAGACAAAGAGGGCTAAGAGGGACCAGAAGAGGAAAGGGGGTCTAGGATCTTAGGTTAGGAGGGGGGAGAGAAGCTCCCATCCTAGGCAGGCAGAGGCAGTGCCTCGGTTTGATCAGAGATCTACAACTAGTAGTCAGAGGAGGAGGATTCAGACTAGGGAACTGCCAGTGGTTCAGTCAGCACCTGCCTACTCTCAGGGTTCCTCGAGACCAGCTGCACAGGCACCAAGCATTCCTAGTTATGGGTTTTGTGGTCAGAGACATGGAGGGGAGTGTTGGAGACAGACTGGAGCTTGTTTGAGGTGTGGCCAGCAGGGCCATTATGCTAACATATGTCTATTGAGGGCTGAGCAGTAGCCATCTGTTACAGTTTCTCACCTAGTGGTACAGACGAGTCAGAATATGGGCAGAGAGGCTTCAGGCAAAGGTAGAGGCAGGGGAGGACAAGCTCCCAGTGGTAGGCAGGCTCCAGCTGGTAGGGGTCAGGGCAGAGTATTTACAGTCAACACCCAGGAGGCCCAGAGATAAGACAACGTGGTCATAGGTACTATTCTAATTTAGAATGAAATTGCCGACGCCTTATTCGATTCTGGTGCTACTCACTCTTTTGTGTCACCACACTTTACACCTAAATTGAATAAGGAGAGGAGAGATTATTAGATGTGCCTTTGATGATTGCTACTCATATGGGTGATAGTGTTGATGTGGATTATTATTACCCTGACTGTGTGATTGAGATTGATGAAAATATCTTGTGCGTTGATTTGATTGAGTTGCCTGTATTAAAGTTAGATGTTATTCTGGGTATGGATTGGCTTACGAGATACCAAGCAGTTATAGATTGTTATCGGAAGAGGGTTAGATTTCAGCCTAAGGGGCAGCCAGAGTTTGAGTTTCAGAGTGATATTCGGGAGTTCCGGGTTAATCTGGTTTCTGCTATCTAGGCTAGGAGGATGATTGGGAAAGGTTGTTCAGCCTATTTGGCACATGTGATAGATGTACAGAGGTCTTTTCTACAGCTTGATCAGATACTAGTAGTTCAGGAGTTTCCTGATGTGTTTCCTGAGGAGTTGCTAGGATTGCCCCCAGATAGGGAGATTGAGTTTGAGATTGAGATGCATGTAGGCACTGACCCTATATTTATTCCTCCATACATAATGGCTCTAGCTGAACTGAAGGAATTAAAGGTGCAGTTACAGGAGCTATTGGATAGAGGATTCATCAGACAGAGTAGTTCTCCTTGGGGTGCACCGGTACTGTTTGTAAAGAAGAAAGATGGCTATTTAAGGATGTGTATAGATTATAGGCAGCTAAATAAGGTGACAGCGAAGAACAAGTATTCATTGCCCCAGATAGATGACTTGTTTGATAAGCTGCAGGGTGCCAGTCATTTTTCGAAGATTGATCTGAGGTCTGGGTATCACCATTTGAAGATTAGGAAGGGTGATATACCTAAGACTGCTTTCAAGACCTGTTATGGACATTATGAGTTTTTGGTGTTGCCATTCGAGTTGACCAATGCACTAGCTGCTTTTATGGATTTGATGAATAGGGTACTCAGGTTATTTTTGGATAAGTTTGTCATTGTATTCATTAATAACATACTTATCTATTCTATGAGTGAGAAGGAGCATGTGAAGCATCTGAGGATTGTGTTATAGATACTTCAGAAGCATCGGTTGTATATTTAGTTATCTAAATGCTAGTTCTGGCTAACCAAAGTGTGTTTCCTTGGGCATGTGATATGCAAGGTTGGGATCAAGGTGGATCCTCAAAAGATTGAAGCGGTTGCTAATTGGTCTTAGCTATCAAGACCCATTTTTGGATCGTGACAGTCCTAGGGTGCAGGAGATGCCAAGGCGATCGGCACCCGTAGAATCCATCAATCACATCAATCGTATAAATATATTGTAGCGAAAATATATCTTACTCATCATCAATCACATAACACTACAATCATATCATTAATAGTCTCCAATATTTCCATACCTATATGTTCATACTTCAACTATACCATACAAAACCCATGGAGCAACTAGGATATGAACATACAAAATAATACAGTATTCATAATATTACACTGACACAAGATCTGCATAATCCACAGAGAGCCAAAAGAGATGGGATATCTGCCTCCTACTCTGAACCTGAGAAGGCAAATAGTGAAAGGGTGAGTATATATGACACTCAGTGAATCTAATATGCATCAATAAATAACAGATAATGGAATATCAATAAGCAGTAAGCAGTAAGCAGATGAAATAATGGATCAAACTGCCCAGAATATCTATAATATAGAATCAAATACAGAATATGACTATAAGTAAACAATCACATCAATGAAGCACATATCACTTGGACAAGATGGAAATGATAGATATAGAGCCATGAAATGCATAGAAATGTGCCAAGAACAAATATATATATATAAAAACATAAGACTGTACGGGTCTTATGACTAGGACATCCCTTCCTATTACAAGGTATCAATCAATACAATGTGCACAAGGCCTACAGTATGAACTCACTATCCTGTTGGAACGGCAGCTCTGTCAAATCACCTCGGAGTCAATAGAAGCAATAAACACATCAATAGATACCATTTCAAAACAATGGCATCGGCAAAATCAATAACTCATCGGAAATCAATTACATGAGCTTAAAGTCAATAAGACATCAATAATTATCGATTAAATAATAACCAAAGGTCTAACGACCAAAAATGGGAACAAAAATAATTTAGTCATTTGCGACCAAAAAGTTATCACAATTGGCATGCCATTATCGCTGGCGACAGTGGCATTCAAATGGTTGGCCTACGGATTTTTCGGCCTGGATTTGGTGCAATATTGACATTGCCCTAATTATCAATAAAAATACTCATGGAAAGTAATTTATAGGCAACAACGATAACTCAATAATCTTTAACAAATGAATCAAATATGCAAGGAAACACAAGCCAAAAGTAAGAACCAAAACTTAAGCAATTTGCACAATTAGGGTTCGGCCAAAATGGCCATTTTGTATATGGATTCCAACTTTCATTCTAACAATTTAAGCAAGTAATTTGATGCATAAAAGACTCACCTATCACTCTAAATTACCTAGTAAACTTATTTCATCACCCAATTCCTCAATTCCTCGATATAGGCCAAAATCGGCGATTTTCTCCGATCGAATTTTCTACAATAATATGAGCATCAATTAAACACCAATTAATACCCAATTAACTTATTCTATAGCCAATTTACACATCCTAATACATATGCACAAAATCAAACCTTACAACTTCACTTTAGGGTTTGAAAATTGGAAAAAATTGCTTAATACATCAATTGATGCAATTAAACCATTTACCCAATCCTATTACCATCAAATTAACCTAATTAAACCATAAAAACCAACAAATAAACATTTTACCCAAATTACCTCAAAGTGGCCGAAATTTCCCTTGACCTTGTTCTAGATTTTCCTTCAATTTCTATGGCTTAATTTGATGGAATAAGGTTTGTATGGTATTAAAATCAAGTTTCCTACACTTTATCTTCACAAATCAAAGAAAGAAAATCAAATGGGAAGAAAGGAAATAAGCTACGGTGGAAGAACAAAATTTGAGCAAAAAAATTTCTAAGTCTTGCTTATATAGTGAGACAAAAATGGCAAATTACCCTTTTGGTCCTCTAACTTTTAAAAATTTGCTTTGGTCTTTTTTCGCTCGGTAATTTACTCTGATAATTCCATCGGGAATTAGAATTCAAAGTAAATGTTCAAACATCTTATTTTTAATAATACTATTTAATAAAAATAATTTCAGAGCCGTTCTGAAACTCAAACTATCAAATTTTCACTATTCCCCGAAAATTTTCTTTATTTATGATTTTGTCATTGCTTACTTTATCAGTGTTCTTAAACATTTTCTCATATTTCTTTTTACTGTATTCACACATGAATATGTATTATCATTTACCCTCAATCCAAATTCAAAAATTCATCCATCGACCGTATTGCTATTTTATGGCAGCGATATCGGTACCGACGATTTCCGAAAAATTTTTGAAAAAGTTTCTCGTTTTCGCTCTAACTGAGTTTTCAAAATTATCCTTAGCCATTTCGATAATTTTAATCCATATACTGAGAACTTATACCACAAAAACTTGTTATGCATAAATATAGATTATTACATCAGCCTATCAATGTTTCAAAGGTTCGCAGTTTTCTGGATATGGCTGGATATTACAGGAGGTTTGTGAAGAATTTCTCCCGAATTGCAGCTCCATTGACTAGATTGATGAGGAAACAAGAGCGTTATTTATGGACTGATGAGTGTGATATCAGCTTTCAGACTTTGAAGTATTGCCTCACCAATGCTCTAGTGTTGACATTACCAGTAGAGGGGTAGAAATTCACTGTGTATTGTGATGCTTCTCGGATTGGTTTGGGGTATGTGCTGATGCACATTGGTAGGGTAATTGCTTATGCTTCTCGTCAGTTCAAGAAGCATGAAGCAAATTATCCGACTCATGATTTGTAGATGGCGGCTGTAATCTTTGCATTGAAGATTTTAAGACATTACTTGTATGGATCGAAATGTGAGATATATACTGATCATAAGAGTCTACAGTATATATTTTAGTAGAAGGATCTAAATCTTCGGCAGCGCAGATGGGTGGAGTTACTTAAGGATTATGACTGTGAGATCCTTTGTCACCCGGGTAAGGCCAATGTAGTGGCTAATGCATTGAGCAGGAAATCTATAGGCAGTCTAGCTCATATTGTGATTGGCAAGAGGCCATTGATCCAAGAGATGAGGGAGTTGGCAGATTTGGGAGTGGAGTTGGATTTGGGATCCCAGGATCGGAACCAGGCTCTGATAGCCCAATTTTGGGTGAAGTCACTGTTGCTTGATGATATAAAAGTGGCTCAGGATAGATATCCTTATCTACTGAAGCTCAAGGGAGAGGTACAAAATGGGAAGATGACAGAGTTTACAGTAGAGGATGGGGTACTGAGATGTGGGAAGCGTATATATATATCGGATTTTGATGGGCTACAGGACCAGATTATGAGAGAGGCTCACTATTCACCATACAATGTACATCCAGGGATTACCAAGATGTACCATGATCTAAAAGATGTATATTGGTGGCCTGAGATAAAGAGAGATGTGGCTCAATTTGTGTCTAAATGCTTAGCCTGTCAGCAAGTTAAGTTTGAGCATTAGAAGCCACCAAAGTTGCTTCAGAAGATAGAGTTGCCAGAGTGGAAATGGGAGCAAGTTACTATGGATTTTGTAGTGGGTCTACCAAGGACTACCAGAGGTTATGACTCCATTTAGGTGATTGTATACAGGTTGACGAAGTCTGCTCATTTTCTAGAGGTTAAGACCAGTTACACAGCAGCTCAGTATGCATAGTTGTATGTGGACAAGATTGTGCGACTTCATGGAGTTTCTTTGATGATTATTTCAGATAGGGGTACACAGTTCACTTATCGATTCTGGCAGAAGTTTCAGGAGGCCATGGGTACCCAGTTACAATTCAGTACTGCTTTTCATCAGCAGACTGATGGGCAGTCGGAGAGGATAATCTAGACTTTGGAGGATATGCTTAGATTATGTGTTCTGGATTTCAAAGGTAACTGGGATTATTATCTGCCTACTCTCCTTCAATAAAATTTGTCCTCGAATTTTAAAGTTTACATACGTCATATTTGGAATAGATCTGGATACTTCTTTTGCATCTCCAATTTGCTCTCCCACGATCACTCCTCCATGTTATGATTTCGCCATAGAATTTTCACCATTGGAATCTCCTTGTTTCTTAATCTCCTTACTTGTTGATCTACAATTGATACCGGTACTTCTTCATAGGATAAATCTTTATCAACTTCTATGGCTTGAGATTGTAGTACATGTAATGGATTTGGTAGATATTTTTTCAACATGAAAACATGGAAGACTGGATGTATATGGCTCAACTATGGCGGAAGAGCTAATTGGTAAGACACATTGCCCACTGGATCCAAAATTTGAAACAGTCCCAAATATCTCGGAGAAAGCTTCCCTTTCTTGCCAAACTGCATAACACCCTTCATTGGTGAGATTTTGAGGAATACATAATCACCAATAATAAATTGCACATCTTTCCTCTTAGGATCTGCATAATTCTTCTGTCTACTGAATGCAGTCTTCATTCTTTCTTTAATCGACACTTTCTCTGAAGTAACCTTAATCAACTCCGGGCCCTCCAAATGTTTGTCTCCTGGCTCAACCCAACAAATCAAGGATCTACATTTTATGCCATATAGAGCTTCATATGGTGCCATTCTGATGGTGGAGTGATAACTGTTGTTATATACAAATTCAATCAGTGGCAAGTACTGATCCCAATTACCACCAAAATCCAGAACACAAAGCATTAGCATGTCTTCTAATGTCTAAATTGTCTGCTCTAATTGCCTATCAGTCTGGAGGTGAAAGGCTGTACTGAAATTTAGCTAAGTACCAAAAGCCTCTTGAAATTTCTGCCAAAACCATGAGGTAAATTGAGTACCTCTATCAGAAATGATGGACAATGTACACCATGTAATCGTACAATCTTGTTCACATACAATTGTGAATACTAAGCGGCAGTAAAACTTGTTTTGACTTCCAAGAAATGAGCTGACTTGGTGAGTCTATCAATAGTCACCTAAATAGAGTCATAACCCCTGAAAGTCTGTGACAAACCAACTATGAAATCCATAGTGACTTGCTCCCACTTCCATTCAGGTAGCTCATTCTCTTGAAGTAACCCAGACGGCTTCTGATGTTCAAATTTCACCTATTGACATGCCAAACACTTGGATACAAATGTAGCAATATCTTGATTCATACCAGGCAACCAATAGAAACTTTTCAAATCTTGATACATCTTTATTACCCCCCCAGATGACGTTGTAGTGTGCATAATGCATTTCTTTTATAATTTTATCTCTATGCCCATCAACACTAGGAACGCACAATCTGTGACCTAACTTCATTACCCCATCTTTAACTCTAAAATCAAAAGACTTCTTAACAGACATATCATCTTTATGCTTCTTCAAATCATCTTTTAACTTTATCATCTGTGGATCCAAATCTTGTGAAACTCTAATTTCATCAATCAACTTAGGTTTCACTTGAAACTAAGCAAATAAAGCTCCTTTAATCCCAATCTCCAATTTTAGCCCCATATCACATAACTGCTTCAAGTCTTTTACCACTAGTCTTCTACTAGTCACAATATGAGATAAACTCCACATAGATTTTTTGCTAAGCGCGTCAGCTACTACATTTGCTTGTCCCGAATGATAAAGGATCACACAATCATAATCCTTCAACAATTCAACCTATCATCTCTGTCGGAGATTTAAATATTTTTGTTGCAGAATATACTAAAGGCTTTTATGATCGATGAAGGTCTGGCACTTCTCACCATACAAATAATGCCTCCAGATTTTGAGAGCAAAAATTATGGCTGCCATTTCCAAATAATGCGTGGGATAACTCTGTTCATGCTTCTTCAATTATCGAGATGAATACGCTATCACTTTCCCATTATGCATGAGTACACATCCCAATCCCACTCTAGATGCATCATAATAAATGAAAAATCCATTAGAACCATATGGTAAAGCAAGCACAAGAGCTGATGTGAGACATGTTTTAAGTTTCTAGAAACTTTGCTCACACTTGTCATCCCACTGGAACTTTGCTTGCTTCCTTGTTAACTGTGTCAGATGGGTTACTATTTTAGAGAAATCCTTCACAAATCTTCTGTAATATTCGTCCATACTAAGGAAACTATGAATCTCCATTACATTTGTTGGTCTTGGCCAGTTAGCAACTGTCTCCACCTTCTTAGGATCGACCTTGATTCCATCTTTTCCCACAACATGCCCCAAAAAGAAATTTTCTTTTAGCCAAAATTCACATTTTGACAATTTAGCATATAATTGATGCTCTCAAAGAGTTTCCAACACAATTCTCAATTGCTCTTTATGCTCTACTTTGCTTTTGGAATAGACAAGTATATCATCAATAAACACAATAACAAACTTGTCCAAATACAATTTGAACACCTGATTCATTAAATCCATGAAAGCGGCTAGGGCATTGGTCAATCCAAAGGGTAACACCAAAAATTCATAATGACCATATGGGATTCTAAAAGCAGTCTTCAGAACATCTTCCTTCTTAATACAGAGTTGATGATAACCCGATCTAAGGTCAATTTTAGAGAAATACGCAGCTCCTTATAACTTATAAAACTTATCATCAATTCTAGGTAGACAGTACTTATTTTTTATGGTCACTTTGTTCAACTGTCGATAATCAATACATATACGAAGTGAACCATTCTTCTTCTTCACAAATAATACAGGAGCACCCCAAGGAGAGTTGTTAGGTCTAATAAACCATTTATCCAGCAAATCTTCCAACTGCACCTTTAATTCTTTCAACTCTGAGGGAGTCATTCTATAGGGAGGAATAGATATTGGATTTGTGCCCGGTAAAACTTCTATCTCAAATTCAATCTCCCTCACAGGTGGTAAACTTGGTAAATCTTCAGTGAACACATCCGGGAACTTATTAATTATCTGAATTTGATTAATTCCAGGAGAATCCATTTGAGTATCCATTACACTAGCCAAATACCCAACACATCCCTTCCTTATCAATCTTCTAGCCCCAATTGTTGAAATCAATTTCATTCCCATATTATTTTTCTCTCCCTGATATATAAATCTTTCTTGTCCCTCAAGTTTAAATTCTACCCTCTTTTCTCTATAATCAATGGTTGCATGATGGGTAGACAGCCAATCCATGCCTAGTATCACATATATCTCCAACACAGACAATTCAATTAGATCAACTAACAATTCTCGCCCTTCAAGTCTACAACACAATTTTTGTACACATAATTCACCTCAATTGTTTTACCTAAAGGTGTAAAAATTTCTAAGGGAATATGCAATGATTCTCTACCTTTTCCCAATTTAGTAGTAAATAAAGGTGAAAAAAATGAGTGTGTGGCCCCTGAATCAAATAAAACTCTAGCTATTTATTGTTGGATAGGGACCATACCTACTACAGTGGTATTGGATGTTTGGGCCTCTTGCTGGTTTAAGGCGAAAACCCTGCCTTGACCCCTTCCTTCAGCTGGTCTCTACCCTACTCCCTGACTGGATCCCTGGCCTCTGCCTCAACCTCTACTACTTTTATTATCTACTCTGTTCATATGAACGGAAGGCTGTGAAACTGCATGTGCACTCCTCTTATTACCCCACTGTGGGCAAACTTGATGTAATGGCCCTGATGGCCACATTTGAGACAAGCTCCAAAAATCCATCTACAAGTCCTCATATGCCTTTTCCCAAATCTAGCATATGTAGGAATAGTCTGAGCCTATTGCTCAACTCTGGATGTACTTTGAGATACAGCTAGAACTAAAGAACCTACATTGGATCTACTAGGCCCTTTACCACCATAACCACTATATGCCTGGCTCTTAGTAAGTCTTGGTGTTGATTCTGACATCTGGGGCTATTGACTACCACTTGCACTCTACTACTCTGCTCTCTAAGACTAGTCTTTCTTTTATGTTCTTTTTCTGCCCTTTCTTCTTTGTATTTAATCTCCATCTGCTTTGCCTTATCAATGAGTTTGGTGAGAGACGTAAATTCAATTGCTAGAAGAGAATTATGCAATGGTGCATGTAAACCCCACCTGAATCTACTGATATTAGCTGCCTCAGTGGGTAGTACACTCTTCGCATACCTACTTAATTTGATGAACTCCTTCGCATACTCTGACACACTCCTATTTTTCTTCTTCAATTGCTCAAATTGTGCAATTATATATTCTCTCTCTCCTTCAGTCAGGAATTCATCAATCATTTTTCTCTTGAACTGTTCCCAAGTAGGAGGAGCTTCACTATACAACTGCTCCACAATATGGCCCTCAAACTAAGCCCAGGCATCATCTTTCAGTAATAGCCCAACTAACACAATGGCTCTTACATCTGAACAAGGGAGTCTTTTCACAACCTTCTCTACTTGTTAAAGGAAACTATTCAGCTCTTCCCCTTCTTCACCCTTAAACTCAGTTAACCCCAATTTGAGGAAATTAAACATAGTAACCCCTTCTTCATCAATAGCTTTGCAGGCCACCTTTATAGTCACTAGCTCTCCCGAACTCTGGTGCTTGAGGTGGTTACTCTTCTCTCATTCTTCTCAGTTCATCTAACTCTCTTCTTAATCCTCTTACTTCTTGTCTCAATGCCTCCTCATTCCCAACTAACTCTTCTATCTCTTCAACTCTCTGCCTAACTCGAGGTGGCTCTTCTACTTCCACTCTCTCGGGTGATACATTAGAGGCTACATCTACCTCTACCTGTGGAGCTCGTCGAGGTGGTCCCTGTCTAACTAGCAAGTCAAGTATGCCCCTTCATCATCAAGGCGGTATATTCACTAAAAAGATCAAATAAACTATTAACAGACAACGCAAATATAAACAAATAACTTCACATAATGTGACAGGAATTCCTATGCTCTATGGTTTGCTTATGACACATACACCTAATTTAGATAATATTTTTAACTTTTACGCTCTGATACCAACTTTATCACATTCCCATTTCAGAATGTGACGGTCCTAGGGTACAGGATATGCCTAAGCTACCAATACCCGTAGAACCCCTAATTAAGTTATCCTAAGATCTTACCAACCTTGCTAAAATTAATTACTCTTTAAATAGTAATTAAAATATTTATATTTATATCAATTAACATCCAATAACTATTAACAGATAAATTAACATCCAAATTATATTAACTAAATATTCAAGTATCTTACAATCCAAAATATTACAAAATCCAATAATATAATAATATCATCCAAAATACCATGGAGCTATCTAAATATACAAAAGTACTCCAAAATTCCACATTACATAGAAAGATGAAATCCTAAGTTCTAAGAAGGAGGTGACTTGGGAACTTCTATCTACAGACACCTAAAAAATATTAATGAATCACATAATGAGTTTCTAAACCCAGTGAGCAATATACGAAGCATCATACTTGTGAGGTTAGTTACAAATAAAGCTAGATCACAAAAATGGAATAGTTAACAATATAGTCATGGTACATCAAATATAAACAATGTAAGAGCAAGAAATACAGAATAGACAATGTATCACTTAAAGGGGATCAAATAAAGGCCAATTCAAGCATTCTTATAACAAATGGCTTCAATACACATATATCCCATGTTTAAATAGCGAGAAATGATTATGATAGAAATTTTGGGTCCACATAAAAATATAAGAGTAGAGGCCAATAATTGGGCATACTTCCCCACATAATAAGTAAGGTTGATCAGGCCTTATAACTAGGACAATTACCGCTTCCTAGTTAGGGTCCACATATAACATTGTGCACAATGGCCAATATAATTAACCCATAACCCTATTAGATGGGCATTTCTGTCATTCCCACATAAAGGTTGCAAATTTGTAAGTTTCCATAATAGGCTTTATTAAATTATACAAACGAACATTTATAGGTGAGGTTTTTCAACAAAAGAAGAGTTAACAAATTTACTAAAACATATGAAGAAGAGGTTCAATCACATTTTCAATTGTGAGATAAATGTTTCTATGGATTCATTAACACGAGGGCAAGTATATTCGGTAGCCAAATAGAGGTATTTATCACAAGATCACAAATAGCATATTTAAATCTAGTTTTCAGCCAATTAGGGAGTTTTCAAATTAAAGGCTTTAAATCTGATTATCTAGCTTGGAAACAATCAATAATAGGTATGATTAACATTAATGATGGTTAATATTCAGATTCACAAGTCAAAGAAAGGAGTCCTCATGTTTCGGCCAAATAAGGATTTTCAAATCAAAGGTCCCAAGTTTGATTATTTAGCTTAGAAACAATCTATAATAAACAAGATTAACAACAAATAGGGTCAATATCCAAAATTTACAAATCAAGGAAATGGATACACATGGTTAGAGTACAACACCAAGTAAACAAGAAATGAACACAAGTTAAATTGGTAACACATTCAAGTATGATAAATCATCTATTACTCACCTCTAATTTCAAAAAGCCAAAAGACTCCTCCACCCGAAAACTATAATAAACAGAAATGGGGGACTTGATCTACCCCTCTATCACAACTTGATTTTCCTTGATCTACAACACATCACAATCTATTTTATATTCAAATTCATCATCTAATTTAACCAGAACAATAATTGAATCTCTTTAAACTCAAATCAGAACCTAAATCTTATATAATCAAACCCTAATTAAATCTCACAATCTATCACTTATATAACCTATTTCCTCTTATTTAATATCAATTATAACTATAGAAATACATAATTTAAATAAAAATAAAAGTTCCAGAATTTTACCTTGAAAATTCAGATTGTGGTCTCTCCACTCTTCTTCCAAATTCTCCTAATCTAATCACCCAATTTTATTTTTAACAAAGAATTCTAACTCACAATTCACTCTTCTAATTATGCATTCTAAATTGATTTGGAAATTCTCAAGGGTTTGGAAAGGATATTTGGATAAAGATAAAGAAGGAGGTTGAACTTGGAATCTGGCCACTCTCTTTTGAAGCTATCCAAACTGATTTCTTTCTTTATTATTTATAATAGATAATAATAATAATAGTTAATAATGGGTTAATAAAATCAGAAAATAAAAATTAATGAAATTAATGAAATGAACATATGTATATAAAATTAATTAAATAGATAAACATATGAGAATTCTTGGCTGAAATTGTACCAAGAATTCTTATAGGTGGCCGGCCATAATTGAAGAGAAAAGATAAATTTTTGACTTTAAATTAAAATAAAAAATAAAAATCAGATTTTGAAGTGGGGCCCAAAATTCACTAATTTAGAAAAATTACCTTTTAGTCACTAGAACTTTTCTATCTTTTTAATTAAGTCCTTAATGCTTTTTTTTTTTAATTAAATCCTAATTAACTTAATTCACTAATTACTTTGTCAATTAAACTCCTCTAATTAACCAACTTAACAATTTAGCTCACTCTCACTACTAACCGATATTTGGTGCTGATATTGAGTCTACCCAATTAACTAAGCTAAATTAACAAATTAATGAATTATTGACTATATATATACAGTTTCTTAGTTTATTGATATATTTTGGATCATTGAAAACTTGGGGTGTGACAAAACAATTATTTTAAAGCATGTCTTTCAAATCCCGCATTAGAATAAAAATCCTAATTCAATTTTAACCTAAAAGCTAATATATTTATGATTCATAGCCCCTTATATTGTTAATTTATCTCTAATATTAACTTTCTTCTCTTGATACTTTGGTTATCACATGCATACAAGTGGCAGCTAATCACCTAAATGAGAATGAAGTTCAAATCAACAATATATAAGAATTCTAGGTTTTCTAGATGCTTACCCTAAACAAGATTATTCAAATGGTTCCATTATAGACCCTAGATATTAAAGAACTTAGCCCATAGTAAAATTGAAAAATATATTAATATTCAAAGCAACTAAACAATCCATTTACACAATGGTATTGTAAAACAAATGATTAAAAGTAATAAATTGAATAAGGGAAGGAAATTCTTATTGATTATTTGGAGTCTCTTCCCCAAGTGTAGCTCACTCTCTTGACACTCTACATTAATCCAATTTGATTACAAAACTGAAGACTTTAATCAAAAAGAAACAAAAAAAATAGAAACAAAAAATTAAAATTGTATTATAACCTAACTCTTGTGTCTCTGTGAAAGGAGAAGAGCCTCTAGATATTTGAAAACCTAGAACCTTCAGTCCTCGATTGCTTCATTCTTTTTTCTTTTTTTCCTCTTGTGTCTTTGTAATAGCCTAGAAAGTTATAACTCATATGCATGATTTAGTTCTCAGTATGTGGTTCAGAAGTCTTGAAATGATAGGAAATAATTTTAGAGACACAGTTAGAAAGCGAACTAATTACTTTTTAGAAAATCGGCAGTGTGAGGAACACTGCCGAGAAATTAGTTGTCCGATCAACAGATGAATTTCCGAATTGGACTAGGGCGTAAAAGATCACCTTAATACATGTGTAATTTTGGTAAACAGAAAGAAGTGAAAAACATTTAGAAACACTGAAAAAGTAACCAATTGCAAAACCGTAAATAAAAAGAAATTTAAGGTGAATAGTGAAAATTAATCCATCGGAGTTATAGAATGACTCTGAAATCATTTTTATAAATAAGTATAAATTAAAATAAGCTTATTGATTCCCCACTTTGAATTCTAAATCCTGACAGAATTGTCAGAATAAATTACAGAAGAAGTTGGGGTCAAAATGTAACTCATAGAAGTTTACGGACCAAAATGTAATTTGCCATTTGATTTTCGTATATAATCTAACACTTAGAATATTTTTTCATATATAATCTAACACTTAGAATATTTTCTCATCTTCTCCTTCATTTTCTTACCTTGTCCGAACTATTTCCATTGATTCTTCCTCCATTTCTTCTTCAAATTCCAACCAAAAATCTATAGAAAACTTGAAAGTAAACTTGAATCATCCATTTCCAATCCATTTCTTCCTTGAAATTGCAAAGGAAATCAAGGAATCTTATGAAGAAAGTTTCGTCCACTTCATCACCTAGAGGTAACTAATTAATTTGTCTAATTTTATGGTTTATTTAGATGAATTTGATGATGAATTGAATGGGTTTTAGGTTAGATTGCATCAATTGATGTATTTTGTTAGAAAACCCTAATTTGCCTAACCTATTTGAAGTTGTAAGAAAGGGTTTGATGAATTAGTGTTAGTTTGTGTTAATTGATGTTAGAATATATTAATTGGAGGCCATTAGGTAACTAATTGGTGGTTGTTTTGACGTAGAAAACAAGAATTGTCAAAGTTATGCATTTTGCCTTCTTTGAAGATTTGTGGTAGAAATCAAGTTTCTAAGGCAATTGGAAGTATTAGGTGAGTCTTATATGCATCAAATAACATGCCTAATACATTGGATTAATGAATGGAAACCATATATAAATTCTCCATTTTGGCCGAACCTAAAGTACTATTCATTGCCTTTGATTTTCTTTGTTTTTTCTTTGAATTCCTATGCTAATTTGATACCTTTCATGTTGTTTAAACTTGTATATTTGATACCTATTTTGTTGCCTACAATGTGGTTTGTTTGTTGGTTTAATGGGCATGCCAAATTTGCACCCAACCCTAACCTATTGGCTTGCCATTTTGTGTCCACCAAGTGTTTGACAAAATGCCTAGTTATTTTTGCCTTGGCCTATTGCTTTGTATTCCATAGGCCTACCATTTGAATGTCATCGTCGCCAGTGACATTGGCATGCCAATTGGCCTACCAATTTCCATTGTTGAACTAACCTTTGTTCCATACCTTTGTTATTTACCATACCACTTATCATTGATTGTATATCATATATTGCAATGCAATTGATTCTATAGCTATTTGATTTGAAAGTATTAAGCTTATTGTTATTGATGATACCATTGTTGTATAATGGTGTCTATTGATATGATATTCACTTGTATTGACTTAAATATGGTTTGACAGAGTTACCGCTCTGACAGGGTAGTGGGTACATACTGTCGGCAATGTACACATTGATATTGATGCCCTAGCTGGGAAGGGTTATTGGTCCCGGCCATAGGACCTGATCAGTCTTATGCTTACTTGATATGTGATCGACTATATGTATGTTTCAGGGCCATATATCTATCTTACCATATGATTCCATACCATTTATATGACCATTGATATTCCTGTCAAATTCTGATATTGATTCTATAAACCCTCATGATTGGTACTGTTTCCTTTGCTCTATTATTATTATGTGTTCTTGACCCATCTTATTTTTATTGGCGATGCATATAGATTCACTGAGTATTTTATATACTCATCGTTTCTTTGTTTAACCATTTTAGGAGAGGAGTAGCTTGCAGAATCCCATCTTCTGACATCCAGCGGATTTCTGCTACTGTCATTTCATCTAAATGTTATATTCTGTATTTTTTGTGCTCATAATCTAGTTGTTTCATGGGGTATGTATGGGTTAGCTAGGATATGAACAATTATATATGTATGTGATGATATTATATGATATATGATGAGTATATGGCATGATATAGTGATTGTTACAGCCAATCGCATTAATTTACAAAAAGAATTACAGAATAACAGAATGAATGATAATTAAGTAAAATGAATAATTAATTGATGGTTATAGATTATGCATATGATACTGGGTTCTACGAGTGTCGGTCGCCATTGGCATCTCCCGCATCCTAGGATCGTCGCGATCCAGAAATGGGTCGTGACAGAGGTGGTATCAGAGCTCTAGGTTACAGACACCAAAGTATAGGTTACAGATGAATAGTACCCGAATTATAGAGGAATAGTGACTAAGTACAGAATGGGGTAGAATTAAGTAAACCATAGAGCATAGGATTTCCTTTGTCATCTTTTGCTATTATCGTATGTTATATGTTAGTATTTTGCATTTATGTTATATTCTGAGTATGTTTCCATTTTTCCCTACGGACTACAGAGGATACAGAGAGGAGCAATGATCCCTAGAGGATTGAGATGATGAGGGGGATGATGGAGTTACACAGAGAGTTGGTTGATTTGAGGCGGGAGCTTCAGAATGTACCGCCATCGTCAGTTCCAGTAGTAATGCCCCCAACCGTGGTACTAGAGGCAATGCCAGTTGCACCGGCTCCTGTGCAGCCAGTAGGGGTTCCTGGAGAGCCTGTTATACAAGGAGGCCGTAGAGTTATCAATGAGGGTGGTGTATCCATGTTTAGCTTTCTGAAGCTAAACTTACCAGAGTTCAGGGGAGACAGAGGTAGTGACCCAGTAGAATTTCCAGAGGAGGTAGAGAAGGTAGTGAGGAGACTACCTTGTTCTGAGTTGAGAGCTGTTGAGTTAGTGGGATTGTTACTAAAAGGGAAGGCGTGGACTTGGTTTTCGAGGTGGACGGATCCCAGGCTATTTGGTGAGCACCCACCCTCATAGGCTGAGTTTCGACAGGGTTTAATAGATGAGTTTATTATAGAGGGGGTGAAGACCCGTAATCTGGTTCGGTTTGAGCTGTTGGAGCAAGGGAATAGATCAGTTGAAGAGAATGCGAAGGAGTTTATCAGGCTGAGTAGGTATGCTACTCATATTGTTCCTATAGAGGCTGATCTGATCAGCAAGTTTAGGAGGGGTTTACATGCTGCACTTCATAATGCATTATTGGCTACAAAGTTTACTTCTTTGACGACCGTTATTGATAAGGCGACACAGATGGAACAGCACTATAAGTCAAAGAGGGAAAAGAGGGACCAAAATAGGAAAGGAGGTCCAAGATCTCAGGTTAGGAGGGGGGAGAGCAGCTCCCAGCCTAGGCAGGCAGAGCCAGTGCCTCGGTTTGATCAGCGATCTTCAACTAGTAGTCAGAAAAGGAGAGTTTAGAGTTAGGGACCACCAGTGGTATGGTCTGCACCTGCATATTCACAGGGTTCCTCTAGACCAGCGGAACAGATGCCTGGTGTGCCTGTTTGTGGGTTCTGTGGATGTAGGCACAGAGGGGAGTGTCGGTTATAGTCAGGTGCCTGTTTAAAATGCGGGCAGCATGGTCACTTCATTAGCAGATGTCCATTATAGGGTGAGCAGTAGCCATCTACTACGGTTTCTCAGCCGATGGTATAGATGAGTCAGAATATGGGCAGAGAGGCTTCAGGCAGAGGTGGACAGGCTCCTAGTGGTAGTCAGGCCATAGCGGGTAGGGGTCAGGACAAAGTATTTACGGTCAATACCCAGGGGGCTTAGAGATCAGACAATGTGGTCATAGATACTATTCTGATTCAAAATGAGATTGCAGATGCTTTATTTGATTCGGGTGCTACTCATTCCTTTGTGTCATCACACTTTGCACCTAAATTGAATAAGGAAAGGAAACTGTTAGATGTGCCTTTGGTAATTGCTACTCCTATAGGTGAGAGTGTTGATATGGATTATTTCTATCCTGACTATGTGATTGAGATTGATGATAACATACTGCGTGCTGATTTGATTGAACTGCCACTGTTAGAGTTAGATGTTATTTTGGGTATGGATTGGCTTATGAGGCATCGGGCAGTTATTAATTATTATCGAAGTCAAGTTTCATCCTGAGGGGCAGCCAGAGTTTGAGTTTCAGGGTGATATACGGGAGTTCAAGGTTAATCTGGTTTCTGCTATCCAGGCTAGGAGGATGATTGGGAAAGGTTATTCAGCCTATTTAGCTCATGTGATAGATGTGCAGAAGTCTTCTATATAACTTGATCAGATACTGGTAGTTTAGGAGTTTCCTGATGTGTTTCCTGAGGAGTTGCTAAGATTACCCCCAAATAGGGAGATTGAGTTTGAGATTGAGGTGCATGCAGGCACTGATCCTATGTCCATTCCTCCATACAAAATGGCTCCAGCTGAACTGAAGGAATTGAAGGTGCAGTTACAAGAGCTATTGGATAAAGGGTTCATTAGACCGAGTAGTTCTCCTTGGGGTACACCGATATTGTTTGTAAAGAAGAAGGATGGCTTTTTGAGGATGTGTATAGACTATAGGCAGCTGAATAAGGTGACAGTAAAGAACAAGCATCCATTGCCTCGGATAGATGACTTGTTTGATCAGCTGCAGAGTGCTAGTCATTTTTCGAAGATTGATCTAAGGTCTGGGTATCACCAGTTTAAGATTAAGAAAGGTGATGTACCTAAGACTGCTTTCAGGACCCGATATAAGCATTATGAGTTCTTGGTGTTGCTATTCGGGTTGACCAATGCATCGGTTGCATTTATGAATTTGATGAATAGGGTGTTCAGGTCATTTTTGGATAAGTTTGACATTGTATTCATTGATGACATTCTTATCTACTCTAGAAGTGGGGAGGAGCATGTGGAGCATCTGAGGATTGTATTGCAGACACTTCGAGAGCATCAGTTGTATGCTAAATTATCTAAATGCTAGTTGTGGCTAACCAAAGTGTGTTTCCTTGGGCATGTGATATGCAAGGATGGTATTAAGGTGGATCCTCAGAAGATTGAAGCGATTGCGAATTGGCCTCAGCCTACCAGTGTTTCGGAGGTTCACAGTTTTCTGGGTATGGCAGGGTACTATAGGAGGTTTGTGAAGGATTTCTCCAGGATTGCAGCTCCATTGACTAGGTTGATGCGAAAAAAGGAGCGTAATTTATGGACTGATAAGTGTGAGCACAGTTTCCAAACTTTGAAGTCTTGCCTCACCAGTGCTCCAGTGTTAGCATTGCCATCAAAAGGGGAGAAATTCATGCTATATTGTGATGTTTCTCGTCAGTTAAAGAAGCATGAAGGAAATTATCCGACTCATAATTTGGAGATAGCAGCTGTGGTATTTGCATTGAAGATTTGGAAGCACTACTTGTATGGATCAGAATGTGAGATATATACTGATCATAAGAGTTTACAGTATATATTTCAGTAGAAAGATCTAAATCTTTGATAGCGCAGATAGGTGCAACTACTTAAGGATTATAACTGTGAAATCCTTTGTCACTTGGGTAAGGCCAATATAGTGGCAGATGCACTGAGCAAGAAGTCTATGGGCAGTCTAGCTCATATTATGATTGGCAGGAGACCCTTGATCCGAGAGATGAGGGATTTGGCAAAAATAGAAGTGGAGTTGGATTTGGGATCCCAGGATCAGAACCAGGCTCTGATAGTGCAATTTTGTAATATCCTAGGTGAAACCCTAGTTAGAAACCCTAACCCTCGAACCTTGAACCCTAGTTGGAGTTAGTAGTATGAGTATTTATTTGGGTGGGTTGTCTTATGTGTTCTATGAATTATTTCATGTGTTTATGTACTATTGATTGCTTTACATGTTATATGATTTACTTGATGCAATTATACATGATTGATAGTTACATGTATTATAAGATTGAATTAAATATGCTTATATGAGTGACTGATTAATATTGTGCTATATGATTTAAAATAGGAATAGCATGTGTAAATTATTATAAATTAATTATTTGGGAAAATGAATTTAGGGTAAACAAATGAATTGATAAAATAAAATAATTCAATTAGGTTAGAGAAAAATATAGGACTTGATTGTATAAAAAAGTGAAGGAGAGGGAGTAAATTGAAAAATTGTAGGACTTAAATATAAAAGGAAGTGATGGAGAGGGATTTAATGGATATTTGAGTGGCTAAGATCTTATGAAATGGAGTATTGGTGCATTCATAATCCAAAAGATGCATGGTAGGGTGCAAAAAGGCTATAATGAGAATGGAGCATAAGAGTATAGCATAATCTCACCAACCCACCCACTAATTCAATCAAATTCTGCATATTGTCTTCTTCCTTGAAAAATCGCGGCCAACTTTGCTTCCAAAACAGAAAACTCTCTTCCTCCTCCACCTTTGGTTTGGTCAAGAAGAGTTAAAGGGATTTGTGGCCTTTGTTGATCAAGT
>CANXYC010765114.1:0-23706 GCA_948193065.1 Aleurites moluccanus | reverse complement strand
AATCTCATACACAATTATATCAATTATAAACATCATATAATATCATACAATGATCATTTCTATAAATTCAATTAAACATCAATCATATCTTTACCATTATCATTTCATAGCTTTCTCTTGTTCCTTACTGATCAAAAGATGTATCTCACATCACTAATGAACAAGGGTACCCAAAAGGTAACAATTCATACATCAAGACATTATCATCCTCAAATGACTAACTACGGAGCTCTAGAGTATACTCCTAATACATATTGTGTCATAATACTATATAATGAATATACAAAATCATATGTCAAAATATTTACAATGAAGACTTCTTGGAAGAATGAGTCAAGAAGCTTGATCTTCTCTATTAGCTCCCTCACGAGCTACACTATCACCTGAAATCCACAGAAGAGGAGTGAGCCTTCAACTCAGTAAGATATGAACATCATAGATCAAGAATCTGAATATCAAATCATGGTCATGAACATATATTTATATATATACAGGTATGAGAGAATCTTAAGCTTTTATTTGAAGGAACATGAGTGCTTATAATAATTAGCACTATCAAATCATATCACAAATCGAATCATGGTTCTTGTTTAGAATATAAAATGCCCACAAAGAATGGCAATATCAAATCTCATCTGATAGAACTGATCTCATGTCATAACATACGTATCAGTAGCCTTGCTACCTTAACGTGAACGCATGCTTGGCCAGGCATATGCCTAGAGCTCATGGTCCCCTCTAGGTGGAACACTGATAAAAACCCTATCAGCTGGGCTCCCAAAGTGCACTATGGACCAATGAATTTACTCTCATTGGGAAGAGCGTTCTATCCATAGGGTCATATGGTATCAATCTCATAAGAAACATATTGGTTGCAAGACCATCAACATATATCATCATTCAATCGAATTTAACGAGCAAGAAGCATCTGAACTTGATCCAAGAAAATTGATCAAGTCATTTACATTATAAATATATACACATAAATAGTTAAACAAATTGAGAATGCTTGGTCATATTATTTCAAAGAGATAAGAAACAAGTGAAATGTTCATACTTGCCTCTTACACAATTTCTCTTAAATTTTACTTTAGCAATATGCTCAACTCCAACTCCTCAATTAATTTGATTTTCTCCTCCTAAGAAATTTTCCCAAACATACAAAATTAGGATTTTCTCCAAATCAATAATATTTAACATGATTTCTGAATATTTAACCATCTTAGAGTCTCTATCATCAATTTAATTATCTCTTAAAGAAAAATCTGCATTAAATTCGGATTTACTGTTCATGTTACTATTCATGACAGTCCCAATATTCTGATTTCTTTCCATATTAATTACCATTAATGACTTCAAATTTCTTGCAATAAATTCTATACACCCAATAGTAATTGTTCTAATCAACAGACTTAAATAAATCTAAAAGAAAATAATTTTGGAAGAAAATTTACCTTATTTCTTCAAAACTGAAATTCCTGAGATTTCTTGCTCAAATCTGATGATTTCTGCCTTAATATAGAATAATCTAGAAGTCTAATATATTAATTTGAGTATTAATGCCTTAGAAAATAAAATGAAACTGATCTGAGAAAAGAATGAAATTATCGAAGAAAGAAGGAAGGAAAAATCGTGAAAAATGCTACAGGGTTGCTGGGGTTAAATAGACCACTGCCCCAGAAATCTCGCTTGCCAGCTCGACAATCCGTCTCGGCAAAGTTACCTCGCAGAAGCCAGCTCACCATTCCCACTTCGTATTCCCAGCTCGAACTTCTCAGCTAGCCAAATTGATTCGGCAATGCCACTTCGCAAAAGCCACTTCGCTAATCCAGCTCGCATATGTCACCTCGCATATGCTGCCTCGCCAAACATTCCTCGAGAACTCTTCCTCGCATATGCCACCTCAGCAATGCTTCTTCGCCTCTTTGCCAACTCGCTTCGCCTATCTCCCTCTTCGCTAAATCCTGCTCATGAATTGCCACTTCGCACATTCCTTCTTCACCAAACTCTGCTTCGCAAACTGCCACTTCGCATAATGCCACCTCGCCTTTCCTCTTCGCTAAACCTCTTCGCCAAATTCCTCTTCGCCAAATTCCTCTTCGCCAAACTCTCTCTTCGCCAACTTCCTCTTCACGAACTGCCACCTTGGAAATCTCACCTTTCCACTTTGCCACTTTTCCAGCTCTCATTGCCACTCGTAAAAATGCCACTTCGCATTTTGCCAGCTCGCCACACCAAGATTCTGCTAAGTTGAAACCTTTCCTAGACAACTTACACTTAACTAGCTCGCAAATGAGCTACAAATATCCAAACTTACTAATTCTTTTTGCCACTTAAAATAGACATACCGAGGCTCAATATATCCAAAATTCAATTCACAAAGACAACTACACAGACCATGATGACTCTCTACATGTCACCTAGACTTACTGTCCCAAAATCCATCCGAACAGACCTGGGAAAATCTACTCTCTACTGAGATATACTTATCCAAAAATCCTGAAATTTTACAGCCAATATTACAACACAAAAAGGGACATTTTATATGTTCACCTTTGGCTCAATCTACATCAGTCATTCCCATAAATTCCAAACAGATAGAGACTTCCTGCAGAAACACTCAACCAGACCAGTCCTGCTCAAAGGGACATAACTCATCACATACATAAAATTATACTAAGATATTTTACAGAATTTTAGTTAAGACATAAATCATCACTTTCATGTTTTACACTTTACCAAATTATTTCTTTAAGATCATTCAATTATCCTTACAAAAATCTTGCAACTACAACCAGAAATTCTAGAATTTCTCAAGCATTCATATATTTAATTAATTAATTCTTCAAACATACAATTTAATAAAAATCTATAAAAATGGCAGATATTATAATTTTGATTAAGTGTGATAACACTAGTGCTATCAATTTATCAAAAAACAAAAAATTATGTTCAATATTCTAGAAGCAAGCATATTGATATTAGATATCATTTTCTTAGAGACAATGTATTAGAAAAAAAATATTGCTATTGAATTTGTTGCTTCAAATGATTAACTTGTAAACATTTTTACAAAATCTTTAAATGAGAAACGTTTAAATTTTATTAAACATGAATTGGGTATGTTGGATGGAAGTGAAATTAAATATTTGATGTGAGTTATATATATTTTTTGTCCTTATTCCTGTTTTGTTTTGTACCGCCAGTTACAACAATTTGTCGCTCCTGCTACTTAAGTAATGGCCGCTACAAATGTTGTAGCACCCGCGAAACTGAGTATCTATTCTTAGGTCTCTCTTCACCCAAATTAGCGCCCATTATTTATTATTCGCGGCCGCTACTGACATGTTTTCAATAAAAAAACTGCTCGCGCTCAAACCATTCTCACTTCGACCTAAAATCTTTTTCTCTTAAATTCTCTTAACTCCCTCTCTGCAAACCTGATTTTTCTACAAAATTCATCATTTCTTTCATCTTTATGGCTCCCAAACACATCAAAACTACTATCGCTAGGAAAAAAGGGCAATTAACGATTCTTCATCTGATTCCCTGTCAGATTCTCCTTTGCCTCCTCCTCCCATCACCAGAGCTGCTCATACTGTCAGAGGCAAAGAAAAGATGGGTGAACCCTCTTAACAAACTATGGCTCCTCTTCAACAACCTCAGTTCCAACCATCCGAACATGATTGGGTTCTAAACTCTCTAACTCCAGAAGAAAAACATAGATTTGTGCTTCTAACCACTACTCGCAAAATTCTCCCATCTTGTTATGTGGTATGGAATACTCTTAGAAAGCTAGGGCTAGCAGACTAGGTTAGAGCCAAATTACTTGTTGTAAATTGGATAACCTTAGCCACCATAACCTACCCATGTTTTCTTCTTTGGTCCAAGAATTTTTCTCTACTTTAAAGGTCAATACATCCACTGGTTCTTTCTATGGTGTAATGACTTTTAAAATACTAGGTCAACCCTATGTTTTGCTAAGAGAAAAATTAAAACAAATTTTTTGCTTTTCTCAAGGTAGGTTAGACAATTTTCACAATGATTTTGATGAAAACACCTTTTGGACCCAAATTATTGGTTTACAAGTTAAATTTAACCCTAAAACTGCTAAATCTACCAGTATTAGGAGTCTCATTCTCAACATTATTCATAGAATCATGTCTTATACCATCAATGCTTGAGGCACTAGTTATAGTATTGTCCTTAAAACTAATTTATTTTTCTTATGTTGCATTGAGAACTATCACCAGTTTGAATTCGATAGATGGCTAGTTGATCATCTCGATTCGCTATCTAAGAGAAAAACTAGTGATATTATTCTAGGATACTTGATCACCCACATTACTATTGAGATAACCAAAACTAACCCTAACCCAAAATTTCACTTTAACCCTGAAACCACCTCTTATCAACCCATTATATACCAAAATGATGACCACAAGTTTCTTGGTCTGCTTACTCTTGCCAAGATGAATATTATGGTTAAAAATTAAGATGGGGTATATCTTTTACAAGGAGAGGTTGATGAAGCAGAAAATGAAGAAGAAGCAGAAGATAGCAGTAAGGATGACTTTGAGCCTGCTCCTTCCAAAACTTCAGCCTCCTTTGTGCCTCCTATAACAGACCTCTTTCAGTTGGCTGCACACATCACGGGTCGCATGGATATGCTTGAGCATAATGTACTTGCTCGCATTCAAACTCTTAATGATCGCATCACCAAGATTCCCTCCACAATGACTTCCATAAAAGAAGCAAGACATCGCATTCGACGCCAGTAGTGAGAGTTGACTGCCACCCTTCATGAGACTAGAGTTCCTCTCTCTATGGCTTCAGAATCAAGTGATGAAGTCTCTAGCCCCATAGTCAATCCTTATGCTGATCCACTTGCTATTTAGATATTTTTTATTTTTTTATTATTGTTTTCCTTGTATTCTCATTTAGCATGGAACCTTTGGATGTACATCTTTTCAATTATTTACATATGATATTTTTGACTCCTTGCAATTTTGTTTGAATGTCTAATTATTATTTTAACTTATCCGTTAACCATATATGATATTCTTTTGATCACTAATATTCTTAATAATCATTTTAATGGGTTTACAGCAAGTTCATGATGTTTTCACTTAAATGATGCTCATTTCATTCATTAGTCAGAAAACCTACTTTCTTTGGACACCATTTTTTGTTTGCTTTCAAACAAAGGGGAAGTAGAAAAGCAAAATTATTAAAAAATATGATTTACATCTTGTTGGCATAAATTCAGGGGGAGTTTTGTACCAATTCTTTAACAAAATTTTCTTTGTTAACGTTTTTAATTATTACACTTAGAAGTTATCTGTCACCATAAAAAAGGGGGAGATTGTTAGACCTTGAATAGCTAACATGCTCATTTTGATTGGAACAAATAACTAATTATTTTTCTAATATTATTTATTTGTTTATTTGCAAGGATCTTTTTTAGAATGCAACCTTTTTCATAAGTAGCGCCCGCTATTAATTAAGTAGCAGCCGTTACCTCTTATTCACGGCAGCTACATTCTATCCAGTAAGATCCAGTAGCTGAGTCTGAAAGTATAGCCCCCACTACTAAGCATGCAGTGCCCACTATTATGTAATTCATAGCTATAAAATTTAAATCCAAAATCAAAGGGTCCAAGGAGCCAAGACGTAGCGCTCATTATATGTTGAGTAGCGCCTGCTATTGATTGGGGTCAAAGACATATAAGCACTTTGGATATTTAGATGAATCTTCACACCCCACTATCTATTAAGTAGCGCCTGCTACTAAATAATTCACCGTCGCTATACTGAAAGTCACAGTTGTGAAATTTTTCATTGCATGACTGAGTCATGCCCGCTACAAGAAAAGCAGTTCTCGCTGCTAGAAAAATAGCTCCCACTACTTACATTGTAGCTACCACTACTATGTTTGTAGCTGCTACTACATCTGAGAAACTAAAAAAAAATATAGTCGCTGGAATGATGTGAATTTATATTAAATAATCATTCAATGCACCCAAACGGCTCTTTTAAGCTGAGGACTATTTATATGGGTTGGTATGAATTTAATTAAAGAAGAATAACCATTCATAGTACATTAATTCATACCTTCAAAGTATTCAAGTGTTCTTAAACTTAAATTTGAGTTTCTTATTGTAAAGAGAATTAATTGCTAAAACTTTAAGGTTGTTGAAGTATAATTAATTTCTGAGAGTTGGGTAAAAGTTATTAGGTAATTTCTTTATCATCTCTTATAATTTTTTTTGGGTTGTGTGTGAGCCTTCTTGTAAAACAATTGTAAGATTTAGTGTGAGCAAAAATGCTTTGAGGTTTGATTTTGAACCTGTAAAAGGATCAAAGTTAGTGAAATATTCAATCGTGATCTTGAGGAGTGGACGTAGGCGTGTTTTGGACGAACCACTATAAATTCCTTGTGTGAATTTTTTTTCCTTCTTCTTTTTATTAATTTTAAGTTGCCATTAATTTTTATAGACAACCAATTGTGAGGTCTCGCCCGAGTACTGCCCGTCCCAGTGATCCAAGGGATTGGGAATGCTTTTATTTTTTGGGACGATTTCTCACGGAGGAGGCGGCCTTAGCGCCTTTTGAAAATGATTTTGACGTTTTGAAGTCACTACCTTAAGTTGTTTTTGGTTAGAAAAATTTAAGCTAAAAACCCATTTTTAACTCCAATTTTATCCCAAAGGAAATATAAGTGCACTAGTCTTTAAAATCAAAGAGGATTTGGGGACTAGGTTTTTGGTTGAACTTGGCTTCTAATTTTAACCTTGATTTATAATATTTTCATGAGAAGTTTAATAGGATGAGATATATAGATGCATGAGCAAGTAAGTGAATGGATGAAAGCGATAAAATAAAACAACTAAAGCAGTTAAGAGAGCGGTAATTAAATTATTACAATTCAGAAATCTCAAATTAGGGGATATCAACTCTAGCCCTTATGGGTTCTAGGTCGATCACACATTCCTCAAATAATACATTCAATAAAACATTTAATTGGTAGAAAAGAGATCGCTTTGACCTTTTTGGATTTGAAGCCCTTACGTAGCTTGCCTGCGTATCCCGTTGAATGGGAATCAAAACCCACGCAGTTCTCTCTTCTTGGGAAGGAGGGTTAATTTATGCCTAATTTATCATATTTTGATTCTTTATTTTGATGCTCTACCAAAATAAAGGAGATTTGCCTATTTTGATGCTCTATCCGAAATAGGAAAAGTTAGGAGACGATACATGTTCCCTTGCATTTTAAGGAGGTGGCGGTCGGATTGCTCACCTGGATCGGAGCTCCACTTTGGATTGATTGAAGCCCCGAAAAGACAGTCGGGTTGTCTTTTATCTGATTTCTTTGAGAAGACGGCGGTCTAATTACTTGCCCAGATCGGAGTTCTACTGGGGATCGGTTGAGTCCCGGGAAGACAGTTTGATTGTCTTTTATCTGATAATTTAAAACAAGCAAATCAATAAAGTGATTTTGTTAGAAATAATTTTGAGGCTCCACAAGCTCCGAATTTGATCCTTCTTTAGTTCAAATAGAACTTAAAGAAAATAGGCTCCACACACGCTGAATTGATTATTCTTTAAACTCAAAGAGAGTTAAAGAAATAAGAACAAATCGGTGTATGAGAGAGAATAGAAGAAATCCGAGAAGGAAAATTCGACTTCAAGTGATTTTCGGGGTCCTTTAGAAGTGAAGGGGGGCTTGTATTTATAGACAAGGGAGCTGCGATCGGAGGGGGGCGGTCCAAGAAGGAGGGTGGTACAACCCCTCAAGGAGGGCAGTAGCAGAAAAGGTGGCCAGCGGTGTTGCCAGAGGAGGGTGGCAACGCCTTCCCTTGAGGGTGGCGGCCGAGGCCCGGACCCAAGTCTAATGGTTTTTGAGTTTGCCGGCACGCGGACTTAGTTCTAGTGAGTGCCGATCGGCTAGGCACGAGTCCGACGAGTGCAAAAAATGAGTGTTCACACCAATTCACCCCCAACTCTAGTGGTGTCATAACTGCCCCCATCACGCTGTCTATTCTGGATGACAGATATGATGTAGGTGAACCGGGTTTTTCCTGTCTGCTTGGAACGAAAGAAATACATTTTGTTCGCATCTTACAAGGTATGGAGGTGTATGAGTACAATCTGCCATGCTTCGGACAACTTTCAATTTTTTTGATATTTTTCTGTTTCTGTTATTTTCTGAATTACAGAAGCATCCCAGGTCTGATTTGGGCAAATAATAGGTCAATGGATAAAGAAAAATCATACGAACACAGCAGAACTGTCGGCACTTGATTCTGACTTGAACTGCTTCAAAAATGCAAGCTACCTTGTTTTTACCCATGATAGGGGACATGATGGTCATTTTTAAGATTCTCAAAATCTATAAATAGGGGTGATGCTTTCTCATTCCCTTCACTCTCACTTTCATTTTTCTTTCTCTCTCTCTATCTTTTCTCTCTAGAAATTTTTTACTCTCTCTTCATGGCTTCACACTATAGAAGTGCTACTAACAATAGGGGCATCATAGCTATGAGGCACCACGGGACAATCCTGATCCAGAAAATCTGCTCCAGGAACCAAAACAGCACTTCTCATGGGATGGCAATATAAAGGTATTTTTCCAAAATTATTTTTATATTTAAAAAATTATATATTATTATTATTATTATTATTATTATTATTATTATTTTGCTGAGTGAATTCCTTTGTTCAAAAGAACACTGTACTTAGGAATAGGGGTGCTAGATCAAACTTGGCATATCTGGCTAATGCTTTATCAGTCGAAACCCCAGTAAAGTCCTTATTAGAGCCTACTGGTTTTGTATCTTTCTTGAGGGTCAAAATGAACCTTGAGAGTAATGTAGCCTTGATTAAGGCTCTGGCTGAGCAGTGGTGGGATACAACTAACACTTTCCATTTTCCATGCGAGGAGCTGACTGTTACCCCACTTGATCTGTCAATGCTAACTAAACTGCACTTCGGGACTCGTCATCTAGATCTTTGTGCTGATTGGAGGGTTTCCTTCACTCATGAATATATAATTCAGCTCATAGGTCAGGATCTACCCCGGGATCACATATCAATACCTTGTACTTGGCTTCAGGCTCAGCTGAGAGATATAGAGCCATTCATTGATATGCTATTTGACACTGAAATTATAGCTAGGCTGATGATGTTGATTCTGGCAGGATGTACATTTGGACACACCCGTCGGGATACTGTTAATCTAAACATATTGCCGAGTTTGATAGACGTGACTCAGCTGGGTGAATATGACTGGGTTGGCGCCATTCTGAGTACTATGTATAGGGAGATGTGCGACTTGTCTAGGGGAGCTTTCAACTTCTATAGCGGGACTCACTTCATTTGGGAGGTATGCTCTCTGCATCCTTTGTTAAACCGAAAAGGCACCCTCTGCACCCTTTGTAAATTCTAAACTGAGAGGTACTCTTTGTATTTCTTATGAACTTCTGCTAAGTCTTTCTGACTTTCTTTGTCTTCAGTGCTTGAAACAAGTCTAGGCTTATAAGTATTTTCTGATGTTGGCTCCCTCTTAACAACCCCAGACTGGATGTCTTTCTGGCTGGTATCCGATGGAACAGGGAATATTGGACTGGCTTTAGTATGCGCAAGTTCAGGACTATTCAAGAAGCTTTTAGTAGCCTCGACGCCTTTCAGGTATCTTCTGACTTTATCTTATTCACATTTCATGGTTTATGCTCATCATAACCCTCTTGTAGGTTCTGAAAAAACCTTATATGGATAGGATGCAGCTGATGCCAGTAGAACTTGATCCAAGTGCCACACTAGCTTGCTCTTGACTATTGTTTTGCTCTCCACACAACAAGCTGTACTACCTGAGAGAGAGAGTCCGAGTTCAGACTATTGGTAGGTGGGTAGTTTTGGCACACCCACTAATTGACATGAGGTGGAATATAGATATCCATACCCCTGATGAGGCTTACACTGGTCTTCCCATACAACTTTATGTTACTCATAAAGATAATTATGTGCTATTCTGTTGCACTCGGCTGATGGGACCTATTAGTGATCTATGTCGACAATTGGGATGTCCATCTAGCTCTGCTGGGCATTCTGTTGTTCGGCAAAGTCAGGTTCAAAGTATGGGTGCATCAAGAGACCTTTCTTCAACTGACCCCAGCGTTACCCCTGGGACGTAGAATGATCCTGATCGGGTCACCTTGGGCTCTAACTTCTGGATATCTGAAAATATCTTCTACACCAGTGCTTATGGCGAGATGTAATCATACCGTCTTTCGGATGCAGTCCATCCTCTTGACCAGAGCTACCTGATAACATTAAGGTATGTTTAGGCTCTTTTTCTTGGTTTTGCTTTCGAAAATGATCCTTAAGCTTGCAATACCTCCTAGCCTTGCTTTCGAAAATGATCCTTAAGCTTTTGGTTTGTCTTTCTACAGGTTAACATGGAATGGATTTGTCACACCTATCGTGTGGGACGCAGAATGGAGCTAGCTTTGTCGAGTATGCTGACTAGACTTAATGTTCAGGCTGACCCACCTCATCAATCGGAGGACCCCCATTGGCACCGTCGGAGAGACTAGTGCCTTCTTGAGCATCTTTTTTCTCTGTAGCTCTATTTATGTTTATTTATGAACAATGATGTATGGATGATGTTTCATGTATGTCTTATGTATGCATGTATTTCAGGTATTTTAGCAAACTACCTATGTTATGAATGCAAACTAAAGATATTATGTAATTTTATACCTAAATGCGCTAATATGCCTAAAAAATGCCAAGGGATTTTGGAAATGTCCTAAAATGTCCCGAAAACCCTAAAAAAATTGAAAAATTTCGCGAGAGATTCGCTGAGAAAAAAGGAAGTGTTGCCGAGAAAAAAGGAAGTGTCACCGGAATGAAGGGGCAGTGCCGCCCTAGGGCCAGGCGGTACGGCCGTGGCATAGGGGTGGTACGGCCCTAGGCTGTGGCGGTGTCGCCGACAGTAGGGGCGGTACCGCCCTAGCATGCGCACCCAAGCCAATTTGGACTCATTTTTTCTATAAATAGGGGTTTTATTCCTTCATAAAAAGCCATTTCTGACCCTCATTTTCACTCAAAACTCCTTATGGAACCCTACTACAGTCATTATATGTTTTTGTGGACCAAAAACCTAGATAAGGTCGAAAAAATTAATTTTGACAAGTATGAGATCAATTCTATTCTGACTTTGAGGGGTGCGAAAATGGATTGGGATTTTCTGAAGGCTTGTCTGAGGTTTTGGGATCCTGTTAACCATGTGTTTCGATTTGGAGCGAGCATGGAGGAAATGTGCCCCACTTTCAAGGAATTTAGCATTATCCTTGGAAGTAATCCGAATGTTGCTCTAGCTATCTTTGAATACCGGGTCGAATACTTTCGCTCTTTTAAGAGGCTCCTGGGATTGGGACAAGAGCTTGCTAGCTCTATGGTCATAGGAAACCAAATCAATATGACTGCAGTCACAACTAAGTTTCAATACCCAGAAGATACAGGGATACAATGAGACAGAAGCACAGGATGACAACCTTAGTTTTGTGTCTGACTGCTAGATGCCTATTCTTCAGCTCACCTGGCTGGGGAGATGTTCGAGTGATGGAACTGGTTACTCAGATGGATCCTGGTTGCACTATTGCCAGTATGATTTTAGCAGAGACCTTACAGAGCTTGGATGGAAGTTACAAAGTTGAGGGGCCTTGGTCTGTTAGCCCAGTCATTTTGCAGGTAGAAATATCTTATACTTTCTCCTCACATTCTTTACTTCTTTTTAACCCTTTTATTTATCTTCCAAGTTTGGCTTAAGGATTACCTACATGTGGTGGCTCCTCCAGATAGGATGCCCTATTCAGCTGCACAATACCGCAGGAGGATGGCTCTGATCCGCTTTGGTTCAGAAAAGGAGTGGACCTCCTAGGTTTTAGAATTGGATTCTAGAGATTTGCTTTGGTACTGCTCTTGGTATGGGATTAACTCATTTATCACGATGAGCTATGGGTACAAGATGGTTTACCTGCTAGGTATTTCTATGACCTCATTTTATCAGGATACCAGAGTCTTGAGGCAGATGGGTCAGCCCCAAGGCACCCCAGTAGACAGAGTTGTCTACCCTTCATCTTTGATTACCGATCCTATTTCCCAGGCTATAATGAATGGCTAGAGGCAGACGATGTGCTTTGTATGTCCTGGTGGCTTATCAAGCAAACTAGAGGATTATGATTCCTAGTTCATCCGGGAAGTTTGGCCTACTGAGAAGATCAGGCGAGTAGCCTTGAATACAGAGTTGGAAGCAGACACATAAACTAGAGATACCAAGACAGATTCAATAACGAGACTAGAAGACACTGAGGGGACGCAGGGTGAGCTGGAGGAAAAGGTTGAACCAGATTCACCTGTGATTGAAAACAGTGATTCTGATGACTCAGAGGATATGCAACCTAGGAGAAGACGGGTTTAGGCTCTGCACTCCATCTTTTTGGATCATACTTTTTGTTTTTGTTTGTTGTTTTTTTTTTTAAAATATGAACTCTTTTGAATGAAATATAATGGAATTTTGCTATTTTGATTCTAACAGATGAGACAAGATGGAATTTAACGAAATTGGACACAAAAAGAATAGACTATGACTTATGAAACCCAATTTTGAAATGAGGCTCTTTTCTTTGCTTTTTCACTCTTTTTTTTTATTTGTTCTTTTCTTTCTTCTTTTCTTTTCTTTTCTCTTTTTTATTATTTATGGTGCTAATTTTTTCCCAAACTACCCTTCCGAGTTTTCAACTCATTGAGCTGTTCTAATTTTTGCCTAAGCCGCCTTATTCAGGTTTTCAACTTAGAGAGCACAAATCAATTAATCTGGGCATTAAATGATAATTTTATTATGGATTGGACCGTACCCAAAGTGGGTTGCCTACGTATCTCCATTTATATTTTTTTTTACATCAAAACCTTTTTCTTTTGGGAGAATCAGGTCCTCGTAGTTCCATTCATACAATGCAACATGAAAAAAGAAAATTGCACAAAGTATCTTTTCAGTTGATCAAGATTACAAGGATTTGAAATTTCATTCCCATCCAAATCCATGAGTATGACACCTTCGCTAGATAAGATCTTTTTGAGCATGTATGGGCCAATCCAATTTGGTCTGAACTTCCCTCTTGGATCATACACAGGAGCTCTGATTTCCTTCAGCACTAAGTTACCTTCTTCTAATCCCCTATCAGATACCTTTTTATTGAAATGATGAGCAAGTCTTTACTGATACCTTTGGATTCAATAGAGTGCATCCATCCTTTTTTCATCAATGTCATGATACCCTTTGATCCATTTTGCTTCACTCAGCTGGTTTTCCTGCATAACCCTCGCAGAGCGGATTTGCACTTCAACTGGAAGCACCGCTTCCATCCTGTATACCAGGGAATATGGCGTTGCCCTTACTGGCGTGCATATAGAGGTTCTATATCGCCATAATGCAAATGGGAGGCATTCATGCCAGCCTCTATGATTGGTAATCATCTTCTGTAGAATTGACTTAATGGTTTTATTCACTGCCTCGATTGTCCCATTAGTTTGAGGGCGATAGGGTGAAGACCGATGATGTTGAATCTTTTCCCTCTTGAGCAAACTTACTACTTCCTTTTGGAAATGGGAGCCATTACCTATGACTATCTCAAAAGGCAGTCCAAACTGACAAATGATGTTAGTTTGGATAAAGTGTGCTACCTTCTTAGAATTCAACACGTGGTAAGAGGTTGCTTTTACCCATTTCGTGAAGTGATATATTGCCACCAGAATATATTCATGTCCATTCAAAGATTTAGGACTGATGTGTCCTATGACATCAATACCCCATGTAGCAAAGGGCCAGAGAGTTGCAGTCGAATGCAACAGGGCAGGAGGTCGCTTCTGAAGCTTGGAAAATATCTGGTATTTGTGACATCTTTGTACAAACTTAGCATAATCTCCATTCATTGTGAGCCAGAAATACCCTAGGTTCGTGATTTTTTTGGCCAATTCAAAACCATTCATGTGCGGGCCTTTGTCGCCGCTATGCACCAATTCTATGACCTGCTGAGCTTCCTCTTCCGTCACACACCTGAGGTGGATGTTATCCCATGCTCTCTTATATAACACGTCACCATTTGGTATGAAATTACTGGCCAATTGCCTTAGGGTCCTCTGATCTGATTTGGATGCCCCTTCCGGATACTGGTCATTCTTCAGAAGATTGAATAAGTCCCAATACCATGGCTTGTCATCGGCTATCTGAACTTGCATGCATGTTGTGTCATAACTTGGTTGCCTTCGCACTTCAATAACCATCGTTCATACAATTTCATTTCCTATCATGTCAATCATAGAGGCCAGAGTTACCAGAGCATCAGCAAACTGATTCTTGGCTCGAGGTAGATAATGGAAAGATAATTCATGAAAACTTTCTACTAGATCATCTACGCGTTGATAATAAGGAACTAAACACTCTTCTCTTATCTTCCATTTTCTCAAAGCTTGTGAAACAATCAAATTAGAGTCCCCATACTCTAGGTAATCAATTCTCATATTAGTGCCTACCTCTAAACCATATATGCAAGCTTCATATTCTGCTTCATTGTTTGTCACCTCAAATACTAACTCAATGGCCATGGGTAAATGATACCCATCGAGTGTGACAAGTACAATTCTAGGACCATAACCCTTGCTATTGGCTGCTCCATCAAAATATAATTTCCAGACTTTGGGTTCCAACTCTATGACATCCTCATCTGGAAACCCAGCTTCAAATGGTTCGCCATCTATTGGTGCAACAGCGAATTGGTCAGCTATCACACTTCCTTTAATAGCCTTCCTTAGAATATATTTGAGATCAAAAGCTGCTAGAACTACCAACCATCGTGCCATCTTGCTGTCAAGAACCAGCCTCTCCATAAGGAATTTGAAGTGGCTCTTGTCAGCGAGGACGTATATAGTGTATGAACCCAAATAATGTTGTAGTTTATGGCATACCCATACTAAAGTGAGACATAATTATTCAATTTGATTGTACTTGAGCTCATGAGCAATCATGCACTTACTCAAATAATAGATGGCATTTTCCTTATGTGAACTCACATCCTTCTGAGCCAGCATTACCCCTATAGCTTCTTTGGTCATAAAGAGGTATAACAGCAAAGGCTTACTGGGCCTGGGCGGTTGTAAGACAGGAGAAGTTAGTAAGTACTTCTTGACCTTTTCAAGAGCTTTCTGACATTCATCATTCCATTACTTAGGAACTCCTTTCCTTAGTAATTTAAAGATAGGCCCACAAACGTCAACCAGTTGGGAAATGAACCGACTGATGTACTGTAAATGTCTTAGAAATCCTCTAATCTCTTTCTCTGTTTTTGGAGCTGGCATCTCTAGAATGAATCTTGACTTAGTCGGGTCTACTTCTATCCCCTTTTGACTGACCATGTGGCCCATAAACAATCCCGATGACGCACCAAAAATACACTTTGTTAGATTCAACTTTAGATTGTACTATTTCAACCTAAGGAAGAAATGCCTTAATGCATCTATATGTCCTTCTGGTGTTTTGGACTTGATAACCATGTCGTCAATGTATACTTCCATATCTTTCTGAATCATGTCATGAAAGATAGTTCTATCCATTCTCTGATAGGTTGCCTCGGTATTCTTGAAACTAAAAGGCATGACATTGTAGCAATAGGTGCCCCATTCTGTCACAAAGGCTGTCTTTTCCTTGTTTGGTGGATAGACTTGTATTTGATTATATCCCGCATATAGATTAGTGAAAGAGACTACCTCAGATTCGACCATGCGGTCAACCAATAAGTCTATGTGAGGTAAAGGAAAATCATCTTTTGGACATGCATTGTTCAGATCCCTGTAATCCACACACATTCTTACTTTACCGTCCTTCTTAGGAACAGACACTATGTTGGCTAGCCATGTAGGGTAAGTGACAGGTTCAATGAAATCGTTCTTTAATAACCTGGTGACTTCTTCTTTGATCTTGAGAGACCATTCCGTCTTCATCCTGCGTAACTTCTACTTTACAGGCTTCACATCCTCATAAGTTGGAATCTCGTGGACCGCTATGCTTAGATCGATACCCATCATGTCTTCAGGTTCCCAAGCGAAGCAGTCTAAAAATTCTTGAACAATCTTAATTAAAAAAAACTTTATCATGGAATGATGATGCAATAAATATTAATTTCAATTTATCATCTGTGCCCAGATTTAATGATTCTTTATTTTGTTCTTTTATTTCATTTATTTCTTTTTCTTTTGATGCCTCTTTTAAATTGGATTCATGGAGAGGGAAAAAAGACTCAAGAATATAAGAGGAAAATTGGACTATTTTATTACTAGCAAAAGTTTCATCTTCACAGACTACATCCAAATGAAAAGAAGGACTAGGAAGATCCTTTATAGGCTTCATAGAAGAACAAGAAGAAACAGATTCTACAAACTCTGACTCATACTTGGCAGGGAAAGAAAACAAAACATTAAGGCCAGGAAGCTTCTCAATATTCCAATTATCTGGTGCAGCCAAGGTTGGATGGATAAGTTTGGTAGGGTCTGATTTCAGTTCATCTCAATTCATGAGGACTTGCTCAAAGAGAATAGCCTCCACATTTTCCTCGCAATCTTACTCTAATAGGTATATGGGCTCGCAATCCTCCAAATTGAGCCTGATATCAAATAAGATTTCAAAACCTAGGATTAGCTTTTTAGTTACAGGGCAAAACCGTGGTTCAGCAAAACCATAAAAGGGAAAGTTCTCTCCTTTTTTCACAAAGTGTCCATTCAAGGTTTTGAAATAGGGGTGCATCTGCCAATCAAAGGTCTCACCTTTCCTCTCAGCTTCGGCTCTCCTTTTAGCTTTTATCTCAACCTCCTCCAGATCCTTTTTGGTAGGTTTATAACTAAGTCCAAAAGGTGGGTTGGCCACTGGGTACTCGTAAAAAAATGTTATTCCTTATTGGTTCCTTCTAAGACCTAAACCAAGGAAGTAGTTCATTTTCTTCAAAATGTTAGCCACAGTTATATTTTCGAAAAAATCGAAATCAAAGGGGACTAACTCTTTACCTCCTTCTTGTTCAATGAACTGGATGGTGTCAAAAGAGAAACCAGACAAGGGGACAAGGTTCAGTTCGGGCTGAATTCCCAGAACGGGCGTAGAGCAAGGAACCTCACTTTTACCATGTATGTCACCCTTAATAGTAGCAACAGCAGCTCGATGAGGCATTTTAAGCAGTTGATGCAAAGATGATGGGACTGCTTTTGCTTAATGGATCCAAGGTCTTCCGAGGAGGAGATTAAAACAAGCAAGCACATCAATCACCTGGAAAGGGATTAGAGCAGTGATTGGTCCGATTGTCACATTAAGAGTTGCCACACCCAAAACTTCTCTCCTGGTGTTATCATATGGCCTCACAATCTGGTCGGAGGGGGTAAAATCTATAGCTTCCAAGCCCAAACAACTTGCAACTTTTAATGGGCAAACATTCAAAGCTGACCCATTATCTATCAAAACCATCGGGACTGTCTTCCCTTGGGTCATTACGGTTACATACATGCATGATTGTGATTTTCTCCTCCTTTAGGTAAATCCTGATCTGTGAAGGAGATGGAAGCCGTCGTGGTCGAGCTAGTGAGTAAGGCAACCAAGGTGTTAAGAGAAATGTTGATAGGGGCTTGACATTAATTCAACGCCTTGCAAAGAGCTTGGCGATGTGGGAAGGATGATTGGATGAGACTCCAAATAGAGATGCTAGCTTGGGTTTTCTTTAATTGCTTAAGGATAACATCCTCTTCGGGCTCATTGTTTATCTTTTCCATGGGTAAGGGGACATGCTGAACAGGCTGTTAAACTGATGAACTCGGCTGGTAAGGTCTCCCACTTCGGGTCATCGCATCTATCTCTTCCACAAAATCATTGAGGTCTAGGACGCAACAATAACCTTCACTTGATCGAATCAAAGAAATCAAATCAAGTTTCAAGTCGTAAGAGTGAAGAACATTAACATTGGCCTGATGGTTCGGGAGAGGATTAGTGTAATGTTGGGTCTAACTCTTGGTGGAATTATATCCCGACTGTCTACCAGGTCTTGGATTTTGTGTTTCAAGTTTTGCACATGTCTGTTTTGTGCCCGTACCTTGATGATACTCACAGTACTTATTTGCATTCCAACCTCTAGGATATGGGTTTGGAGGTGCTCCAGGTTCTAGAGGCTTAAGCAGATTCAATTCCAAAGTCTTCTTATACACCAAAATCAAAGGCATACCCAAATCAATGAAAGATCTCCTTTCAAGTCTTATAGGAGGATGATTAGAAATAGCAACAACTTCCCCGCCTTTCTAATTGGAGGGAGCATTGTGGCCATAGTAAGTGTTTTTCCTATACCTTGAACCAAAGGATTCTTCTTTGATTTGCCCGCTTTGTATCAGATCCTCTATCTTTAAAGCAATAGCGATAAGAGCTTTAAAATCTGGCAAATACTGGGTTTGAAGACAAGTCTAATAACTTGGGAGAAGGTTCTTGATAATTATATCAATCTGTTCTTGCTCAGTGGGCCTGTTCATCATTTGGGTTGCTTTAGCCCTCCATCTTGTGAGGAAAAGGGAGAAAGACTCCCTTTGTTGTTGTTTGGTGGTTTCCAAATCCCTCCTGGTGATGTCCACCTCAACATTATAATGATATTGTTTGATGAAAGCATTGCAAATATCATCCCAACTTTTCTTAAAATTGGTATCTAAATCAACAAACCATCTCATTGTAGCACCTGTGAGTGACTGCTGGAACAATTGAGCAAGGAGCTCATTATTCACCTCCAATGGGTTCATGGCTCCCACATACATTTTAAATGGGTTTTTGGGCAAGTGGTGCCATCAAAATTATCCATGCTAGGCATCTTGAACTTTGGAGGAACTCTAGCATTTGGAAAAAGTGTAAGAGCATCAACATCAATAAGATCCTCATGCTTCTTAATGTTTTTGAGAAGCCTTTCCATAGCTTTGAATTTTTCCATTAATTTCTTCATTTCAGCCGGATTGGAGCTTTCTCCTCCATAAAAAATATTTGGGGAGGAGGATGGAGAGGTTCGACTATTCAGATTGGTGACTGGAGGAATGTCAACTTCTGGAGCTTTCCCACTATTTGTCAGATTAATAATAAGATTTGGCAAAAGGGATAAAGATGCATCAGGGGTATTGACTTGATGGGTACTTGATCCTTAACCTATCATTGTTTTCACCTCAGTGAGGATGGATTGGCATTGTGTGTCAAGGGCATGGTCTAGAGCAACACGAAAGTTATCCACTTGTTTCTTGAGTAAGGTGGTTAAAAGTGTTTCTATGGCGTCCATGTCGGGTACTGTGCCCTCCATTTATACCTTTGAAAAGAAAATACCCTGAATTAGATCATGTCGGTCTAAATAAAACCTAAGCAAAGGTGGAAAAGGGACGTAGTCTAGGTGAAGTTTGAGAGTTTGTGGGTTTTGGTGCGACCATTGACTTCTTTGGCTCTTAGTCCATAAATGCATGAATGAATGGCCGTGCATGTATGCATGGTTATGCATGTGTAAAAATTGGTTCATGATGACAGTTTAACATTATCATGGCTCATGGGCCCTAAAGTTCGAGGTCTATTGTTCAGTACATAAAGGCTAGGTGGTTTGGTTTAAAGGGTACCCGTCACACTAAAGCAGTGAATATACCTAATCACATGCGAAATAATGAGTTTCGCATGGGTCCAATGGTATGACTGCTCGTTACACTTCAAAAAGGATTTGAAGATTCGTTGCAGGGTGGATGCTTTTGCTATCTCCCATCATACTCAAAGAGAGTTGTCGAATCATGCTACTAGCTATCCAAAGATTGAATTTCGTAATTGGTGATGTAGTGATGCATGAAAATCAAAGTTAAACTAAAAGCCAAGTAAAAAGTCACTTTTGAAAATGTTTTCAATCAATTGGTAGTCCTCTTTAACTTTTGAAAAAGTTTGTCCCCAGTGGAGTCGCCAGCTGTGAGGCCTCGCCCGAGTACCGCCTGTCCCACTGATCCAAGGGATCAGGAATGCTCTCATTTTTCAGGACGATTTCATACCGAGGAGGTGACCTTAGCACCTTTTGAAAATGATTTTGTCGTTTTGAAGTCGCCACCTTAAGTTATTTTGGGTTGAAAAAATTTAAGGTAAAAGCCCAATTTTGACTCCAATTTTATCCCATTAGAAATATAAGTGCACTAGTCTTTGAAACCAAAGAGGATTCGGGGACTAGGTTTTCGGTTGAACTTGGCTTCTAATTTTAACGTTGATTTACAACATTTTCATGAGTAGTTTAATAGGATGAGATATATAGATACATGAGCAAGTAAGTGAATGGATGAAAGTGATAAAATAAAGCAAGTAAAACAGTTAAGAGAGCGGTAATTAAATTATTATAATTTAGAAATCTCAAATTAGGGGATATCAACTCTAGCCCTTATGAGTTCTAGGTCGATCACACATTTACCGAATAATACATTTAATAAAACATTTAATTGGTAGACAAGAGATCGCTTTGACCTTTTTGGATTTGAAGCCCTTACGTAGCTTGCCTGCATATCCCGTTGAATGGGAATCAAAACCCACGCAGTTCTCCTTTCTTATGAATGAGGGTTGATTTATGCCCAATGTATCATGTTTTGATTCTTTATTTTGATGCTCTACCAAAATAAAGGAGATTTATATATTTTGATGCTCTACTAGAAATAGGAAAAGTTAAGAGACGATACCTGCTCCTTTGCATTTTGAGGAGGCGACAGTCGGATTGCTAGCCCCGATCGGAGCTCCACTTTGGATTGATTGAAGCCCGAAAAGATGGTCGGGTTGTCTTTTATCTGATTTCTTTGAGAAGACAGCGGTCTGATTACTTGCCCAGATCAGAGTTCTACTGGGGATCGGTTGAGGCTCGGGAAAATAGTCTGATTGTTTTTTATCTGAAAATTTAAAAAAAGCAAATCAACAAAGTGATTTTGTTAGAAATAATTTTGAGGCTCCACAAGCTCCGAATTTGGTCCTTCTTTAGTTCAAAGAGAACTGAAAGAAAATGGGCTCCACATGCCCCGAATTGATTATTCTTTAAACTCAAAGAGAGTTAAAAAAAAAAATAAGAAGAAATCAGTGTATGAGAGAGAATAGAAGAAATCCGAGAAGGAAAATTCAACTTCAAGTGATTTCCGGGGTCTTTTAGAAATGAAAGGGGGGCTTGTATTTATAGGTAAGGGGGTTGTGATCGGAGGGAGGTGGCGGTACCGCCTAAGAAGGAGGGTGATACCGCCCCTCAAGGAGGGCAGTAGCAGAAAAGGTGGCCAGCGGTACTGCCGGAGGAGGGTGGCGGCCGAGGCCCGGACCTAGTTCTGACAATTTTTGAGTTTGCCGGCACGTGGGCTTGGTTCCAGTGAGTGCCGATCGGCTAGGCATGAGTCCGACGAGTGCAAAAAAATGAGTGTTCACACCAATTCACCCCCAAGTCCAGTGGTGTGACAGTCCTAGGGCAAGGGTAGGCTTAAGGCCACCGTAAATCTGTACAACACCCATAACCTGAATCTCATATACATTATATATCTATATCATATATAGTCATCATCAAGCATAGTCAATTCTATGAATCATAAAATCATCATCCATGCATTTCAATACATCTTCATATGATTTCCTCTTGTTCCTTACCGATCAAAAGATATATCCCACATCAATAAGGAACAAATGACAATCCACAAATATGTCAATCTAAACATCAAAATAGTATCATCCCCAACATCTAACTACAGAGCTCTAGAGTATACAACTCATACATATATATAATTACATTAATATAAAATAATAGTTCATCAAGAATTACATAGAGTCTTCTTTGAGGAAAGGATCAAGAAGCTCTATCTTCTATATTAGTTCCCTCTCGAGCTACACTATCACCTGAAATCCACAGAAGAAGAATGAGTTTTCAACTCAGTAAGATATAAACATGCAATACATAGGTTAAGCCAAAGAACTTAAGTATGAAAATAGCATAGGGTTATTCTTGCAAAGAACATAAGTACTCACAACTAAATGGTATTATCAAAAAAATAATAAGATAGAACTATCATAGTCATAATGCATTGGTAGCCTTGCTACCTTATCGTGTCATATATGCTTGGTCGGGCATATACTTAGAGCTTATGGCCGCCCTCTAGGTGGAACATTGATAAAAATCCTATTAGATTGTCACAGCCCAACTTGGGAGCCATGACTGTCCTAGGGTACGGGTGATGCATAAGCGACCAGTACTACGTAGAACCCAAATGACAACCTAAATGACATGCAACAATCAAATATAACCCAATTAATTATGAAAATGCTGAAGAAAATTCGACAGCACCTCCTCTAAAATTGGACTATGCATAAGAAATCAAAACACACAAATAGCACTTCTATAATAATCATTCTCATCTCAAACATCAAGATCCCTCTGGATCTCGAATCAATTTAAATATCATTATCCATCTCCAAACTCAATATATTTTTATAACATACGACCCAATCATATATAATATCTCTATTATCAATTATATTCATCAATATATATATGCAATCTTTAGATTTTCTACATGTCACAGACTATTTAGAGTACCATGGAACTACGCTAAGTACTTTCTATTACATTACTTTAAGATTTGGATTTTTACATGCAAAAGATCTCCACGGCAGAAGAAAACATTGCCAATGGAATACGGGCCTCACCGAAGACCTGAAAACAACAAACACTAAAAGGATGAGTATAAAAATACTCAGTGAGTTCCTAAGCATAAGAGTGCAGTAAATGCACTATCAATAAAATTAATACCATTATAGTATTTATGTATGTATATATATATATATATATATATCTATAGCATATGAATAATAGAATCATTATCTGATATAATAAAAAAATATATTAACCATGTATATAATCACAGGTAGCACATATATGATATCACAGGATTTGGGTTAGTTTAAATTTTAAACACAGCACTATCATAAAGTGCATAACACTAGGGAATACAATGTCCCTCCCTAGCAGAGGTCCCATAAATAAATAACACACATAAGGATATATTCCTTCCGACTAGAGAATACATCTTCCCTCTCTAGCAGGGGTCCCTTAACTCAGTGTGCACACAGTTGATGGATTTACCCGCTATACCATCGAAAAATAGCCCTGAACTAATATCATATAAATGTGCCTCCATTACAATAAATATAACATATATATAACTTATATAGCAATAAAACATTAATATATACATATATAAAGAAAAATAGGGACAGAAGCTATTTTACCAAAAATTAGCCCGCCGGGCCCAGTTGCGCTGTCGCAACTGGCTATGAAATTACGGGTCCGTTTTGGGATTTTTAGGTAGTTTCTAGTTAACTAGGTTACCAAAAGAATTAGAAGGACTATGGGGTATCGTTTTGAAGCCTAGGTTGGGACTAGAAGATTGGGCCATGTGGTGGTCCAATTGGCTTTCTGGTTTTGGTTTTATGGATATTTGAATTATAGGTCAGTTTTTATGTTTGCGACGGACATTTTTATGGCCCGATTGGGAATTTATTCACTTATAGCTATAAAACTGCATATACATTATATATATAACATATGAAATAGTATTAAA